>JANHGN010021873.1:90295-142461 GCA_024605025.1 Megaceryle maxima | reverse complement strand
CCCGGGCGCGAGGGCGGCGCGAGCTCGGCCGCAGGCGAGCCCCGTCCCGCCCCGGGGGAGAAGGGCGGAGGGACGGAGTGGGGGAGGCAGGTCTCCAAGCGCCGCTTCGTCCCATCCCCACAGGGAGCCCTCATCGCCCCGGCTGGGTCGAACCCCCCTTCTCCCGCCAAGCTGGTTACCGCTGCCGTAGCCGCCGGGTCCTCCAGTCCGCCAGAGCCCGGCTCACCGCTCGCGCCCTCCGTCGCCATCTTCCCGCTGTAACGGCTCCGGCGCCGAGAGCGGCGCGGAGCCGAGTGGCGGCAGCCGCCGCCAGGAGCTTAACCCCCTCCCCGCCGGCAGCGAGCCCACCGGCAGCGGGGGCGCTTAACCCCTCCGGCGCCGCGCAGGCGGAGCTGCCGAAACCGAGCCGCCCCCTTCGCCGTCCGAGGCGAGCGACTCCCGCCGGCGGGCGCTTAGATTCCCCCACCCACCCCCCTACCCGTTCGCCATAAGGCGGCCCAGAGCCAGGCGGAGGAGGGGGAGTGGGACCCCGCCGCGGGCTGCGGACGCGCAATGGTGGCTGAGGGGAGTGCCCCCGTGACGGCGCCGTCCGGGCCCCAAGCACGCTCTGCTCTTTTCCCTTACCCTCCCCCGTGGCTTGGAAGCAGGAGAATGAAAGGAAAGGTTATGAATGGGGCGAGGAAATAAAGGGGTTTATAGTGGGCTTGGCTCACCTGATCGGTGAGCAACTTAAACGAGCTGAAGCCTTTAAGGGACAGGCATCTCTGTGCCTCTTTCCTTCTGGTGGTGCTGACAGAGGGAGTCACGTCTCCCTTCTCGTTCCCCGTCGAGTGGCTGAAGGGAGGACATTTCTGCCACCAGCCCTTGCTTACTGCCTTAATTTCAAGGCAGGGTGTCTTAAGAGCCCGTGTGAGGGTGGACCTTCATCCAGGCCCAATGTGTCAGGCCTAAGCTTCAGCGCCTCTCAGCCCCAGCCCTGGACTCCTCCCTGATCTGGGGCTGCCCTTTGCCGTTTCAGGACGGTACCAAAGCCTCTTCTAACTCCTCCAGAGAAAGCTTCGGGCTGCTGAGCTGAACCTGCTACCACGGAAACTAAATATTCCCCCTCAGGAGCACCCCTCCATCTACGCTGCACAGTCTGCTTCTAGGGGATGTTCCTCACGGTCCTGTCCCACTGCTTTCCCCTCACAATGGGAACCTACCTGGTGATCTGTATGCCAAAACCAAATCCAAATGTACCGTACTCTGGAACCAACTGACATCCATTATAAGCTGAATTTACAACATTGTTTACCCTGCAGCCACATACAGCTTCCACCAGCAGCAGGTTCCTCTGAGCCTTGCCAGTCCACTTCTTTCACAGAGCTGCTTCGGGTCTAGGTTCATGCTGAACTCCCTTGGCGCTGTGACCAGACAGAAATGCACCAATGCCTTCCCTTGATCAAAGAGAGCAAATGTTCCTCTAAGCATGCTGTACCTGAGGATGTAAATAAAAGCATGCACAAACTATTTCCCCTTTACGTTACCAGGAGGGGAATCAATGAGCGATTAGTAGAATAAACTCCAATTGTAGCATAAATGTACGCTTAACAGAGTGAGTAGAAGGCAGTATATAGCATCCATTACAGGGTACATAAAATCCAGTCAAACAGATGCTTTCTGGGTGTGTGGTTTATTTTTCTTTTTTCTTAAAAATCTTCTTGATCTCCTCCTACTCAAGCTTTACACTTTTTATAACTATAGTGAGTGCTTGCATCCTTTCCACCACCAAAGCTGAGGAACTCATTGATGACACAGAGCCTAAAACAACTTGTTTTTTCTCAGTTCCCAGAATTCATAGCATTTAATTGGGTTTAGGGTATATTGTTGCTTGCTTACTTTATCAACAGCAAAGCACCATACATTACTCATAATTATTATTTATATAAATTTTGAAGAGTACATGATGCTTTGCCATGGAGAAACTCAATGAAAAGTCTTTTGTTTCCCATGGGGTTTGTCATACTTGCTCCTCTTCAAAATTGTTTTAAACACTGAAGGTTTTTAACTGTTTTGAGAATTATTATTTTTTTTCTTATTGATTCTTGACTACCATTATCATTGCCAGTATTTCCCTGTTGTGTTAGAATCATCTGCTGACCATCACAGTTACTTACATGTCTTTCTAACTGAGCTGGTACAAAACATGCACAAAACATACTGTGTAGGTACTATTTTTTAACTCCATCCACATCATAGCAACAATATTGCAAAGACTGCACCATTTATCTCTTGCTCTACTGAGATCATGAACTCTGTTTTAGCTGATATTTTTATCAATTACCAAGTGTACATTTATCAAAATAACAATGAATATTAGATTATTCATAGCTTTCCATCTCAGACTTGAGCACTGATCTCTCTCCTCATCTGAAGATAAATTTAGAATGATTTCTGAGAGAGATGGGAGTGCTCAGATCTCAGCCAACAGAAAATTAATAGGATAGATGGACCAACAATACCTCAGTTAAAAGACCACTCCCAGACAACTAATATCCAGCACAACGTCCAAGCATTGGAGGCAGTTTAACCTGCTGTTGTGGTCAAAACGATGTCAGGCATGCTTTTGAAGGAGGAATGATCTATATTTTTTCTTTATGCTATGAAATTAATTATCACAATGTTTTTGAAAATATTATTGATTTTTGTAATTGTATAAGCCTATGCTGCATATTTGTGTTTCTTCACTTTTTCCCCTAATGACAGAAACAAGGCTTATTACTGGCATGACAGCACTAAAACCCCACTTAAGTTATTATCAGTGGCAACTGGGAGTAGACTCACATGCTGCATAGCAGTCATTGCTGCATCATCAGTGATGATAGTAGGGCCCAAATGTCTTTGAGGTTTTGCTCTGAAGAACACCATTGTACTTGATATCATCTTGAAAGTAGAAAGTGTTTTTTAACTTGATAGTACTGTATCACTGGACAAGGTCTTATTCTCTGGTTCCTCTGTTTGACATGTTCTGTCAGAAATGGCTTTAACCCCCCAGTAATATAGTATCTAGTCACATATTCAGTGAGTTCAGAGTCATGACTTCATGACTACTCCCATAGTGCACTGTCATAGCTATGTCTGTATTATACAGGGTAAACCACCTTTTTTACCCATGACTAAGCCAGAGCCCTTCTAGGAGAAGAAATTGCCTTTTTTTTTAATAGATAATTTTATCACTATGGTAAGGCAAAGGAGTTGCTTTTCTCAGAGGAGGGTGCTCATTGTTTTGCTACTAGCAAGCAGCTGGCAAACTGCATGGCATTAACTCTTTTTCTGTCGTTATACTTTTATTGGCTTGAGTGACATAAAGGAAGGGCCAAGCCTAGGGGTGGGCCTTACAACTGAGCTTTAAATTTATTTCTTTCCTATGATTAGAGAGCTGGCACACAGCGGTGGAATGTCCACACCTTACAGGATGCAGCTGCTGGACTGAACGGTGCTCATTCTCTCCCTCAGCATACAGCTGCTGCGATAGATGTGTGCCTTGGCTTTACACTGGCAGGGGAGCAAACTGCTATCTATCTAAATCATACTGTGCATTTGAGGCTTTATTGCCTTGGCCCTAAACATTTGCATGAAAAAACCAAATAAACAACTGAAAATGTTATTTTCTTCACCCTTTTCTAAAATATAAGCCTGTGTCTGAATTTAAAGCATGTAGGAGATGCTGAATTCCCAAGATAATTTTACATAGAATATTGGATAGTACTTAATCATTGTATCATTGCAATCTTTCCAAAGGTCACCCCAGTGCTAACTTAAGGCACTTCTGCCATCACCCTCATCTAGGACCCATCAAGCCAAGCCAAACAACATAATTCAAATACTGTGCTGATTACCTCTTCAAGGATCTTTGGTCTTGCAGTACAGAGCACTCTGATAACTGAGCGGCTAGCTTGGGTTTTGTGAAGAAGGGGTTGCTTTCTTTGGAAGATGCAATACCACTGTCTGGGTGTAATTCTATAGAAAAAGAATCAATATTCTAGAAGGCATGTTGGCTGTTCCTGAGCACATTAAACTAACATGAAAAAGAAAGGTGAAAAAGAGATAAAAATCAAAGTATTGAGAACAAAACGGAATCCCCAGTAGGCAAAAACAGAAGAGATGCTTTAATTGACTATGCACAAGGAGCACGGCTAATAAATAAAAAGTGTTGGAATTGTTGATTTATGAGCATAAATTCAACAGTGCTGCATATTACTATGAGCTGGTGATGTGATTCACATGACTGGAATGTTGACAACTGGCTATAATCTGCTTAGAAAAGCACAAGTGGGCAAAAAGAAGGAAAACCACTATCAAAATAGTGTGTTATGTGTGTCAGCTTTACTGACATCTCAGGAAAGGTTATTTGAATGTTTATCAATTTTGTTGTAATGTTTAAAACATAAAATGAAGTATTAGGTATTGCCTACTGCAAACCTCACATCATGCTAAAGAAAAAAATTGCAAGATCCTTAAGTGTCTTTTACATAGAAAGAGAAAACTTCTATCAATGAGGCTTTACCTTGAATGACATCATTCTGCCAATACTATAACAACCTGGAAATGTCTAAAAATTACAGGTGACAATGCAAAAAGTTAACCTTGAGCAAGAGGATGGTAAATGAGACCTTATTTTGGCACATGAAGAAGGAAAGCTAGCTCAAATTGGAATCTAAAATTTGAGCATTTGCTATGCCTAACTTTTGCAAATCTGAGCCCAGAATGGAGTCCAGAAACTAAAAACGGGTACAGCCTATGAATTTCAAATGTTTATTTTAGAGGAGTCTTGCAGTCTGTGTTATGCAAAAAAGAAAAAGATCACACACCGATCTCCCTGGAGCTGAAATCCATAAGCTTCTAGTAGGGTATCAATATATTTCAAGTCTGTGCTGTAATGTCAGAAAAAGCTGGATATTTGTTTGGTTTGCCTGTGTTTTCCTATGAGGAAGAAATGGATAATTCATTTGCTGTCAGAGCAAAAAAAAGAGTGTACGGTTCTGGAAAGGTATAGGACAGTTAAAACTGTCAGAGAGAAAATGTATGAAAATATTCAGAAAAACTAAAAGCCCTGTTTTAATAGCCTCTCTTTCCCTCATCTTCTCATGGGTGCCAGTAAGGAATGTGAGGTAGATCCACAAGAGATTGCTAACTGAAGCAATAAAGGTGCAGAAATTAAGAATTCTCAGAGACAGTTTCCTTGAGCAGGCATGATGACTAATGTACTTGTACAGGCATCAGCACTTCCAAGCAAAAAAACACATCTTTTTTCTGGCTATAGGAGAAATGCACGCTGCTGTGATCATACTGGCTGTAGTGGCAGGAGGCAGGGGAATTCATGCTGCAACTGCCAGACATGGAAGAGTTTGTTCCTTCACTGGCAGGAGTTAAGCAGTGATCTGCAGTGCTGTGAAGTACACTACCTCATTTTGGAATTTAACTCTTAGCTCACAATTCGCCACACCATGAAATTAATTTTTTCAGTGATTGTTGAATCACTTTTTTTTTTTTTTTTTTTAGGTGGGGAAAAGAATCCATTGATTCCTCTCCCTGCTGTTTTGGCATTTCTCCCTTTTCATTATGCAAAAGGTTAATTTTGAAATTTTCTTATGCTGCTGGCATCCTATGAACAAAACTGGATCACTAAATGCCCCCCTGTAGGGATGAAGCTGCACCGCTGCCAAAAGGGACTGCTGTATCTTAGAAGAAAGTCAGCTGGAATTGCAATGATAGCGCACACACAGTGGAGACTGTCCTCTCTGCCAGAGCTCAGCTACTGCTCTGAGAGCTCACTGTGCAAGTGCAGCTCTGTGCAGGCATTCAGCACATGAAAGGGCTTCAAGGTAGAGGCAGAGGTTCTCTACTTTGTAACTGTAGAAATAAAATCTCAAGGAAGGTTAATCAATTCATTGCCAAGAAGGATCAGTCTTGGTAAGGTGGTAACTACCTTAGCACTTAGACTGAACTTCTGTATGGGGACTTGGTAATAAAATGTTGTTTGTATTGAAATGGTCCACTAGGGAGAAATTCCCTCGTTAATGAAACAAAACTGCTTCAATAGGTTGTTAGCTCCACCACTGACACTGTAGATCCACAGCCCAGGGGAATTAGCTCCTATGCTGCTGACACAGAACAGAAATCATTGTGCTGAGGAGTTATCTCCCTCCTGGAAAACAAGCATTTGCTAGAATAAAGGAACAAGTTTGCTTGCCTGTAGGAAAGTGATGCACTTACTCACTGATGCCATTCAACTTTTGCAATGTAACTTTCTTTATACTCCCGAAGTTCTCAAATACTTCTGTGAAAAGACAAGAGATGTGACAGTGTATGTGCTCCATAAACTGTACAAATGTGAACATATTGCCAAGACTCATAGTGACCTGAACTAAAACCAGGAAACTCTATGGTTCTGTAAACTCATGTAAAGCTGTGGTTCAACTTTATGGGTAACAAAAGTGCTGATGAATGTTTTAATCAGAAGAAAAAAAAAAAATCAAGACAGGCTTTCATTGTGAAATCACAAGTAAAATAGGTGATATTATAATTCATGTGGCATTCAGGTTGTGTGCAAAATTCAATTATTTACATGTAAATGAGTCATAAAGAGGGAAAGCAATGAGTAGGAGAGAGAGAATACTGCCCAGCCTTTCCTGCCAAGCACAAGCATCTTTGAATGTACAACTGCCCTGAAATCTTTCAGTCAGGGATTTGGGATTCTGCCTTTGCTGTACCATTTAAATTCTGGATATCCATAAGATTAACTTTCACTAGAATTTTGCTTAGCATGTCCCTCGAGATTGATACATTTTACACCATCACTTAGATGATGTGGGACTTTGGTCTCCAATGCGTCATTTGCCTGCCTTACTGGTAATTATATGGGATTGAAATTCAAAAAATGAGCATGAACTGGCTGTGTTAGAAAAATGAAAAGTGTTTAGGCTCCTGAATTTCATCAACTCTCAATGGATGCTGGGGATTCTCCTGCCTTCTGTGCCTTGACAATTTCCTCTGAGATTTCAAGACCAGGCATGAATATAAACCCAAAGCTCTACAGAAGATCTGCTGCAGCCAGAAATCTGTATGAATATAATGACTTTGCAAAATATCTCAAAAGACCGAATAATCTTGCTGCAGGACAAAGGCAGGAGAAGGAAAAAAAGTAAGTCAGTGGATTTGGAATGAGGAATATTTATGAAATATTTGATCTTTCTTATTTTAAAACAATTACAAAATATGATTCATAGCAACACAACACAGGATTACCAACCAGTTAGTCTAACCTCTTCCAGATCCTAGCAAACATGTTACACAGTCCTGGCAATAAAAATATTATTTTTAAATCAGAATTTTTGCTGTATCCTCTGTTCAAATAGTGCTGAATATGTTAGCTTAAAACTATATAAATTCTGCATTATTTATGACAAAATTCAGTATGTCTTGATACTGGTGACTTTTCCTTAAGGGCTATCAAATAACATAGTACCTACTAATTAAGCACCACAATATCTTCCTGTGTCTGAAGCAGTTATTTCAATGTAAAAACAAAGATAAAGGAAAGCTCAGTGACTTGCTAAGGACCATGGAACAGTTCAGAAACTGTAACTGAGAAAGGAAACCCTGGAGTACAGCTTTCCAGCCTCTTGTTCTTATTGAAGAGACGATCTGAGTAAATATATACATTTAATGAAATGAGATTTAGATGTGCCTGTGCCAAGATAAAGAGATTGCTCTGGAAATGAACTGGTACTTTAAAAAAAATGGCACTGTCAGAAAGGCATGCTTTCACAGCTGGGAAAGACTGCATTTCAGTGAGGTTTCTTCTGCTCTGCACTGTGTATATCACTGAATTACAAAAGTATTTGCGTAAAACACTTCAGAGACCAAGTCATCTTTTAAATTTAATGTATGGTTTATCCAAAAAACCACCTCTGATTGCAAAAAAATCAGCTTTGTCATGGAAGGAAAACTATCACAATTAGAAGTAGAAATGAACCCATGGGAACACTTTGGAAACTAGGCTCTGTTATTAGAGGATGACCAGAGGACAGTGTTTGTATTTCTGATAGTAAAAGGTATCCAGAAGTATGAAATAATCAATATGTGCAAGATTTAGCATCTGTTTAGCCTTTGAAAAGGCTTTTCAGCCATGCAGCCTTCTAAGGGAGATTTGTTTTGCAGAGATCACTCTAGAATCAACCAGAACAGAGCAGCAGCCTAGAACAACACTGCTTCTCGCCAAAGGTGGTATGAAAGGATCCCTCTCCTGCCTTTATTTGAGGCCCCTTAGGAAGCCTACGGGATGCTGGTTGCTAGGCAACGCCCAAAGCAACGGCATTTATAGCATTAGGTATTAATTATTATCATGGGCCTTTTCCACAGCAGAATCTGAAAATATGCAACTAGACATGTGACAGAATAAGACATTTTGTGTTCTGATGGACAAACATTATTAATTTTCAGAAAATTCAGAATTTGACAAATTGTTCAAAGGTGATTGACTGTGCCAAGCCTAACTGCAGCAAGGGGATTTGACCACTAATATAGTTACAGGTCTTCCAAAGTTCTGAACTACAATATAGCATTGCTTCATTTATTTCCCCAATTAAAGTGCATAGTCCTAAACTGATCTCTGGGGGAAAAAAAAAAAAAAAGGAAAGTAAAAAAAAAAAAAGGGAAGCCTTAGAATATGAAAACTATAAAATAAAATATTTAATAGCAACTGTATGTTGCAACACAGAAGTAGAAACAAACAATTCAACAAAATATATATTCTGAAAGAGTCAAGGCTTAGTCTGGTGGTGTTGTCCCCAAGGTAAGCTTCTCCATATCATTCACAACACTGGCTTGTATTTATGAGAAACGAGAGCTGCTCTTCCTTCTCTAGCACAGCCTACCTCACTAATCATCACTAGCATAATGGGACCTATACATGGTATATTCCACTTTTAAGGGGCTGTTTATCCATTGTATGAGACAGGTTATACCCCTGAAATTAATTGAGGCAACCAAGAAGACACTACAGGTAGTGCAAAGAAAAATGGAATTCATGTTAAAGCAAGTCATTACCAAAGGTAAAATCATAACCAGTAGCATATTGGAAACTCCTGTGAAGTGACAGTGACAAAATGTAACCAACAGCAAAGCAAATAAATTACCGTCTCAGCCCATGAACTGAGTAATAAGAAAATTAGAGAAAGAAATTATTAGACTTTTATCAATTACTGCAAGAGAAAAAGTGCTAATTATTTTCTGGTTGAAGAAATAAGTAGATAGTGTGGATGGGAGAGGCTTAGTGAGGCACTAATAAGAGGTTATGTGGCTGAAAATCTTTGTACACGCAAGAATGCTTTCTCCCACATCTTGAATACACTAATATTTGTGCAGAGGGAGAGTGAAATGCAACAAAGAGGAATAGGAAGCACTTTGGTTTGTCCTGCCTGTACATGAGGCACATGGTAAAGGGTAAAGCTCCCATTCTGTTTTCCCGAGTCATATCTCTTTAGATGGATATGTGGCAAAAGACTGTTGTGAGTACTGCTGTCTGGTAATTTGCCTCAGGATGCTTCAGAAATTGGGACACTAGTCAGACTGGTGCTGTGCTGCTTCAAATGCCCACAGAGCATGCTAGTGAGCAAAATTATCAGACAGGCAACAAAAGTGTTAAAATCAGAAAAAGTCTGAGCCTGTCTTCTTCCAGGATGCAGTGAAGAGTCCCGACATTCAATTTTGATCAAATGGGGACAGAAGGCGTGAGAATTTCACAGCTGCATCCATAGCAGTTCTCAGCTCCAAGACATGACTGCCCAGCTGTTGAGGCCACTGACTGTTTTTCTTTTCACTGCTTCCAGCTAGAAAGGTATGAGGAGCAGTCCTGTCATTCACCATTTTGATGGACACAGGAACAAGACAAAATGACTATCCTTTGGCCATTCACACAGTGACAAATATTCTTCCATGGAAGCTAGAAGACCATTATTTTGAACATTATTTTTTCAAGTGTAGCATCTTACCAATAGTATCTATGCTATTTAATTCATTGGTATGTTAGGAAAATCAGTTATTTGAGAAAAAGATTGTTCCACAAAGACATGCTACAGACAGAGAAACATAGAAATTAAATTAGTCTTCTTGAAAAAGAAAACTAACATACTGCAATTTTATAATGAATGTAAATGCAGATGTCGGTAACGTCGTATTGCTCCAGCATTAGTCATATGGAATATCTTTCTATCTAATCTAGCAGAGATTTTCTTTTGGTAGGGCTTCCAAAGCAGGCGGATTTGCTGTCACTGCCTGGTTCTGAGGAGCCAGGATGTACTGCATGATGGCAACCACAAATTTCAGGATGACTCAAGGTTATGTGTCTATACTACAGCCTGACCAATACGACGTGTTTATGTGACAGCACTCACACAACCTACAAATAAGTGTGACCCACATGCTGCCTTATTTGTAATACCAATCTTTTACTACCTACTGCAATCTTAGGAAGCTGCATTCTCTTTTCCTGATATTTGATCAGTGTGCTTGTCTTTTGTCTCACTTGTCTGATTCAAAAACATTAGATAAAAATGGAAATGAATAGCATATAGATGTTCACTATTTCTCTTTTATTTTGGGGAGTAGCTATATTATTTTGAATTACTCTGCAACTTTTCTAGTCATTTGACACAGTGAACCATGGGCCTCAAGTTCTTTTTTTTACTATTGTATATCTTCTTTACTTCCTTTGTTTTTCTGATTAGAAATAGCTTAGATTTTTTTTAAATGATTCTTAGATCAGAAGTTTTCCTGAGTCAGCTGTTGAGTTTAGTTACAGACTCTGACTAAAACCTTGATCTCATTTCTGCTTCAGTGTCTGTCTATGATACTGTTATGCTTAATCCAGGTGTCTTCAGCGGTGTTTTCTCTCAGGCTCAGATCCACAAAGAGATCTGGGTGACAATGCCCAGCAAGTTAGAACCTAGCTTTAGAGGTGCCTAAGTCCAACAGCAAAATCACCCTAGGCTTTGAAGTTACACTTATGAAACTGGTTACAGTGGGGAAGAGGCAGCAGTGGCAGGGCTTTTTAAGGATCTGTAGCTTCAGTCCTACTTTGTGGTATGGAGTTTAGAGAATCTGAACATGAGCTGTTCTAGGCATAGAGCAATTTCACCTTCTTTTGTATCCTTGAACCTTGTCAGAATTAAAGTAATAAAATTTCATATTTATTGGATATCAGATTATTGGCTGTTGTCTGAAATGAACAGCCAAAAGAACAAAACAATGCCAATGCACATCAGCTATGGACCTGACACCAACCTGCAATTTGCTTAAGCCTAGTATAGTATTTATCAGTGATCTATTTTAAAAAAAAGCAACAAGAAGCCTATCAAAAATGTCGGTTCAGTGTTCCACACTGCTAGGAAGTAAGATCTTCAACCACTTTCCACTCTAGTTCTCTTTTTCTTACAGCTTTGCTGGAGGTTATACTATTATTTAACAAAAAGAATTGTTCCTGCATAACTGAGACAGCAAGATTACAACAGGAAAGAAATCACTTGTTCCAAGAACTGAGAGAAAAATAAATGCAAATGATAACTGGTCCTGCCCTGAAAATCCTGTTATAAACCTTTTTTACTCTAATCAGAGTTGTTGCCTTAGGGAGAGGCTTTGTAAAGTCCTTAAGTTCCAAATGGATGTACCTTTAAGAAAACAGCTAGCAGCATTTGTGGCAGGGCTTAAGATGGACTCGGGTTCGAAGTCAAAAAACCTGGGGTTTTAAGTGGATTTCACAGGTTTATATTAACTGAAGTGATATAAACATGGAATTGGGTAGCTGTACTTCAATATCTATCCCTGCACACTCATTCTTGTTAGCCTTTCCCCCCCTCAAGCATGTTACTGAAAAGTGATCACAAAGGAATGCACTTACATTCATATCTGCCCATCCTCACTGCAAAACTTCACATTTTTCTAGTTGTCTTCCACTGAAATGGAAGCATTTGCTACTTGCTTTCATTTCCTTTGTAAAGGTTTTTCTGAAGATAATCTATAATTCCAATATTTCTATTGAAAACATGATTTAAAATCAGAGAAAGTCAAACATACTTAAATAAATTTCCTGAACAACATCCCTGTTTTCGTACTTGATCGTAGCTAAGCTACATCAGTACATTTTGTATTACTTGTGCTGGAAGAACAATAAATCATTTCTAGGTAAAGTTTTGTCCTTTCCTACTAGCTGTCCCTTTTCAGTGACAAATTCTTCTTGAATTCCCTCCTCGTTTAGAAACAGAGGCCTCCTTCATCATACACACTCATAATCCAAGAGAACAAAAAAATCATTATAGTGGCTACTGAAGGCTAAAAAGACATATTGGTGTAGACAATTGTGAAGTGTTTTCAGTACATAGAATTAGAAAGGCTCATTTATCAGATTTACAGCTGCCTTCTTAAAAGGTAGATCGGAACATGAGATCTGCCCTGTGCTATACATGTTACAGTAAATAACAGCCAGAACCTCAACCACGCATAAACAACAATAATGGATTTTCTGAAGACTTTCTTACCCTTCATTATTATTTTTGATGTTGTTGCTGCTAAGCCTCTGGTGCAGCTTTTAGGACTCAATACTGTCTCTGTAAAACTAGCATGCTCTGACTTTTTAACTTCCAATATCTTTTAGACTTTTGTTTCTGAATACTGTCCTGGAATTGTCTATTTTTCCTACCTATTTTCCTAATTAGTGTTTACTTATGCTCTGTTTTCCCAACATAATGGCACGTTAATAGGCAGGAACATAGTACAGTTTGTCTGACTGTTCTAAATATTCTGGCAATTTTAGAAACTTGTTGGTCTCGGCTGCATATAAATATAATGACCTACATGATGCAGGAATGAGAGAAATGCAGTTGAAAATAATGCACTCATTGATGTAAATAAACCATGACTGATAGGAAATGAGCCTCCATGATTGATGCCAACATCACTATAGAAACAGAATGATCTTGTGGCAAAATTCAAAATGCTAATCAACTGAAGAGAGGTGCAAAGTCTGTAAGTGCAACAGAGGAGAGGGAAAACAGCTACCAATGCCCCTACTGATAAGGCAGTAAAAAATCCCACCCACCACTTAAAAGGTCATACTAGTGTTTGTGGTTCCTGTTTCTCCAGATCAGTGGAACTTTTCATGTTGAATTACAGTCACCCTTCTATATTTGTTCAAACTCTACTGCCACAAAGCAGGTATTGTAAAGCACATGTAATCATCTGGAGAAGTTTGTGTGGTTCCTCTGTGTACATCTGTGTTAAACTATGTGTGCCACTTTGAGCATGGAATTCTTAGCCTCCTGTACTTCCCTTTTACATGAGGTAATGAGAACAATCCTGTATCCTGTATGGAAATGAAAATACGTGGTCTCTGATTTTCCATGATGATCCATTCAAATGGGATACCCTTGAGTGAAAGTAATGGTTACTACTCAAGACAGATTTTCAAATCTGAACAGAGCAATGGATTTTTTTCCAGAAACCTTTGACCATTTCATTTGAACAGTTAAAATCACCTGAAACAGAGGTTTAGCAAATATACAACAGATTGCTTCAGAAGAAGCTTATTCAGGACAATATAGAAGGAAGGAGATGGACTGACTGGAGGTGAAGCCATATATTAGAAACTGAAAATGAAACTGATCTATGCTTAAAGAGTGCTCACCCTGAGGAAGAAACTGAGGAACAGAAATACATCCTAGTATTTTGTCTTATTTTAAGTGCCAAGTAAAGGTTAATTGTAAACCAGGATCCTAATCAGAAGAGACTTTTAGAAAGGGAAAGCAACTGGATAGTAAGTAATACCCACCAATAGCTTTGGAGCCCTGGGATATGTGGACCAAAATGTCTTTATAAGAAGGTTTAGCAGACACAAAGGAATTGTTCCAGAGAGACTAAAGAAAGACACTGTGCTGAACTATACTTGCTCAGAGATGACCTAGGTATTTTCCACTTAAATTTCCATTGTAAGCACCTTGACTTCTCAAGTAATGGAATACTAGAAAATAATAACTAATTCTAGAAAACCATCATTCATTTCCATTGAAATGAAATCTTTTGATATGTTGAGAGATGTTAATCTTTGCCATCTACTAAGAAAAACTTTCAGTAACTGGTAAAATTGCATATTCAAATACAAAGCAAGAGCATCTTCATCAAAGACACTTCCTTGGTTAGGTGCACTGGAGACAGTGAAGGGACCATGATCATCTGCTATGCAAACAGCCTTGTTAGTACACAGACTGGAGTATGAGATAGAACCACACTTCTGCTTTCATCTTATTCTTCCCTCCACTCCTATGCTCATCTGGGTTCCAAATATAATGAGAGGCAAGCCTTTTCAAAGGGCCACTGATGTGGCTGTAGCATTCATGCATGGCTGGAGCTTTCTGGGTGGTCAGCAGAGGTTCACACAGGTCTGAGCAAACGATTGGAAATTCAACTGCTCTTCTTTTCCTTCACCACACATTGAAGGTGGATCTCAGCCAAGTTCTGGCTAAATGTGAAGTGTGTACTGGTAGAGAAGAAAGGATCCCTTTATATCATAAATCACTATTATGAAATTGCTAAGGCACTGCAAAGAATATTGCCATTTTGGAGATAAGTTGTGATTATTTCATTTCAGCCTGAGTTCTCTTCCAAGGGGGACAGGGTAATCTTTAGTATATGTAGCCCGTACAGCTAGCTTTCTTCTTATTCTTTATGTAGAAAAGTCATTCCTATATATTTGCCTGATGACCATTACTGAGAAATAGGAAGTCAGTAATGGCCACTCTTGTGATCAACTGCTTTGTCACTTTATTGATCTATTTACTTTTCAAGTGAATTGTTGGTGAGCGAGTAGTGCTTGCTGAAAGGCAAATAGCACTGAGATATCGTGTATGCATGGTGCTGAGAGCAAAATATTTCAATTTGGGAAAAAAAAAGAATGACAAGTAGTAATATGACTTGACTTCAAATTACACAGCATGAAGCACATCACTTGAACTGCATCAGGAAAGATGCTGGCTGCCCACACCATCCTGTGATACTGTGAGATCTAATAAGAATAATTGCAAGTCTAGGAATGTTTCCAAGTAAATTTGCTTAATGATCTTAAACTCTAAGGAAGAGATGTCCACCTATTGCTTAATTATTTAATCTATTAAAGGACATGTGCATAACGCAGTAGTTTATATGCCCATCAGGACAACTCAGCAGGAATATAACTCTCTCTAATTGGTCTGTGCTGCTTTCCCTTTTGGCTGACAAATCCAACCAAGAGCTGTTACAGCCTGCTAGGACACTGTACTTGCTCAGACAGGCCATTGCCATCTCACCCTGTAATTCAGCAACCCTGACCGATTACCTTCACTGGCAAAGTAAAATAGTTCAGAAACAGTAACACAAGCACCTTAACTGAATGGAGGTAGGCCTGTGCCAGTCCTGTGGCTTCACTGATGGCTGAGGTGAACAGGTGTCCAACCTCCCTGCACTGGGAGCTGCCTGCAAAAACACTCACTTTGATTTCTGTAATTGTACTTGCAAATACAACAACACTTTCATATTTTTGTATATGCACATATCTGTATTTACAGAGACACAAACATGCATGCAATACATGTATGTATAAAAAAAACCCCTGAAAATTGAAAAATCTTGCTTTTGATGTCAGGGCTGGGAAGACAGTTCTGGTAGGTTTTTCTGTATCACACATCATACAGATAAGCGTTTCATAGATATGTGTTTGTGAGATTTGTATGTTTATAGGCACCATTATTTATATCATTCATAAACTGCTACACACTTGGATCTGAATCCTTCTAAATTAACTCCTCTGAATGTTCAGGTGGTGATGCAGATCCTGTGTGAATGCCCACATCAGGCATTCCAGGGCTATCCCAGCATGAAGGTAAAGGTTTTGTCTTGTTTCCTTTGATGTTTTTGAAAAACTACAATTTTGGTCAAGTAAAGTGTGGGAGAAGGCTGAGGATCCTGCAAGACTGGTAAATCATTTCCTGTTCTGCTGTTCCATGTTCCCAATTCAAATCCATGGAAATTAAGAAGCAATATAGTTATACAAATTAAGATAGCAGAGAATCAAGACGTGAAATTGAAATGGAAAAGCAATGAGCCAGGTTGTCCCAGATTGTCTAGTCCCAGATTGACTTGTCTGAACAGGGAAAGTAAAAAGTGTTTGTTTTATTTGAGGTTTCTGGGATTCCTTTGAATCAAAATGGTTGGGGCTGTTCCTGAAGTTGTCAGTGGACTTCCTCTGTCCTGCCTGCTTCCCAGCAGAAAGGTTTATACTGCACACCCAATTGCCTAAGCTCTGTCAGTATCTCCAAACCATGGACTTTTTTTCACTCCTGAAGTCCTGGTGAGGTAACTATGCAAAAGCAATTAATCCTCAGCTGGTGGAACCAGTGAAGCTGGATTTCTCCTGGGTCTGTACAGTGGTAAAATACTCTCACCCCAATACTCTTGCTTTACATTCTTTTGCTTTGCTGCCATGATACCTATTGCCCTATTGTCCTCCTCCGAGTTTCCCCTGCAGTACATGCATAGGGGAAAGCCAAAGCCCCATACCCTCTCTTCACACCATAGTAGTCCTCCAGCCTGCTGGTGTTAACTAGCTCTCCCCTCACCAACACTTATTAGTCCAAGCCACTTTTGTGGCTTTTAGCTGTGTAGTCTGGTAAAATGTGCATACTAACTGGCCAGTCAGGGCATGCCTGCTGACTGACCAGCTAGATGCTGCTAAAGAGATCATGTTGAATTCTCTCTGCCTTTACTTCAGAGGAAGCATGAGTAGGTTCTGTCTTCTTTAATCAACATCTATCTTTCAGTGTAGATGTTTGTTGTATTTGAGATCTCTAACCATCTGCTATACGTGGCTGAAATTGGTCAAGGAAGTACCAAAATTAATGAGAAGGGAGAGGGGGAAACTGCCTGCCAGCCAGCTATAAGAAAAAACAAAGGCTGTAATTTTACAAAAGTCATGTCCTTGGACAGATAGGCTGAAAATAAAGTGAGGATGCCTCAAAACCAGACAAAACTAAGTCTATTGTATATTCAGAGTTGATTGGAATTATTCTTTGGCTTTGTTCCAGGAGCCCTGCAGTAGAAAAAGCAAATCTAGGGAGCCAATACTTTATTCCCAAATGAAGGAGACGACTGAGAGCAGACCCCCTTTAAATCTTTTATATTTATGGAAGGACAGCAAAGGGGTTGCCTGCTTCCAAGACAGCTATTCACCAGTGTGTGATATTATTTCAAGTGTCTCATTAAAGCAACTGATTTTTTTCTGTAAGTTTCAAAAGAGAAAGCCTAACTGCCAGGGGAGCCAAAAAGCCAAAGACTAGGCTGTGTCTTCAGCAGTAGCTCTGAACAAAGTGTGCTGGGTAACCTCCTCCTCCTAGGAGCAGCCCATGAAGGTGATACATCTCTGACACGCCGTGCTCTCCTTCTTCCCCTTGAGTATGGGACAGAGAAAATCACCACAAACATCTGTATCTAGTAGCTGCTCTGGTCTCTCCCATGTGGGTAGGGAATGACATAAGGAGATCTTACTCTTGTGCAGCAGCTGGAGCCTAAACTGAGCAGTGCTTCTAAGGTCAAAAACAAGACTTTTCCCATTGGTGTGAGCAAGAACTAGGGCAAATTGAGTCAAAAAAGTAAAATATTTTATAATAAAGATACTGTTCAGTGTTTTAAGTTACATTCATATTTTCTTCTGAAACTGAAGGATCTAATTTTCCATTATAAGCAACCTCTGAGAATTATTTAAGTTGGTTTTTTTTTTTTGTTTTTTTTGTTTTTTTTTTTACTGCTGAATATCCCCATCTCCTTCTTCCTTTTGTTTAGCTTTTCATTCTTTGTTCATTTTATTTCACATTGTCTATTCATGGTCTGAGCAGAATGCTGCCGTGTGGATTTAAGCTATGATTTTTCTGCTTCTCTTTCTTATATATTGTTCTAGAGCTGAGAGACTGCATTAAATCATTTACATTTAGAAACTAGAGCTTGCTTTTGCCTGTGAACACATAGCATAAACCTGGCATTCACGACAATAATTGCTTTCAGTTTTGCTGTAACCAAAGAAAATTTTTGCACTTACTGTGAACCTTATGGGTGTAAAAGGAAACTCATTTGTACTCCTTTTTCACATGTCTTCTGCAACAAGTGGAAATAGTCAATCGGTCAGCAAAATATTATTCTAAGATTTATTGCAATAAACAGAAAGAAGAGCACATTTCAAAAATAAAAATGATCACTTGACTTGCAGAGAAACAGATGGGTATGAATTACACAAGTTGCTAGAATGAAAAATAGACCCAAAGTGAATTAAATGCTGGTGGGATGAAAATTAAGCTTTTTTTTTTTTTTTTTCTGCTGAAGTGAGAAAACAGTCCTACTTATAATGGAAAATTATTCTATCTGTACTGTAGTGTAAGACAAAATCTATCACACTGGAAGAAGATATTACTAGACTCTAGGAATGCATGGTCTCACCAGTGGAGTGAATTTCTCACTGAATGAAGAACTACACATATAATTTAAAATTCAGCAGTTCTGGACAAAAAAAACCCAAGAAATGCTTTCAGTACTCACATATTTAAAACTTTTGCTGAACATGTAGAACAAACAAAACAAATTTTTTTAAATGTGCTTATGTTGCAATTTATTATTTTTTAATTGTAAACTTGCTATGAGATTTCCTCACGTTTTTGTCTCGATAGATCTTGCTGTCATCATTAATTACAGTTGTGTTTCTACAAGCATTGAATGTTCCTATAGAATCTATCACTTTATCTTCAGCTTTCAAAGGGCAAGTGCTGTAATAAAACTGAAATTGCTAAATATCAGTTAATTCCCACAGTAATTTTTAAAGTATTATTTATATCACTGTAATCCAGAGAGATCTCAGCTGAGACTGAGGGCCTTTGTTCTAGACATTATCTAAGAGTAAATTTAATATTCTTAACCACATTAATCTAGCTCAACTGAGAATGGCCACTTTACAAAGTATCAGCTGTGCTGCAATGATCAGACTTTTGTGAGTGTAGTTTATAGAAAATGATCTAATTGTTCTACATGCTTGGGACTGCTGAGCTGCTCTAAGTTCTCAGTGAACTGGAGGAAAACATCTTTATTCTTTCTGGGCATCTGGTGTAGTCCTGGCAGTGAAGGTGTGGGAAAAGCACTGGAGGACTAACCATAGGACAGGACTACTTGTATGCCACAGCATGATCATGTAAGCCTCTGACAAATTGTTAGCTGTATTTTTCTACCCACTGGTGAGCACACCTGGTTTTTATAAACCTATGGTACTGATGTTTGGGCTGTCACATGCTGATTTTACTTAACTTGGGGATGAAACAAGTTATTATTGACATTAATCTTACAAAACATCCAAAATTAGCAAGTCTTTGTCCAAAGGGATTATAGTCTAAATAAAGAAAGAACAGACAGATGTACTAGGAGGAATGAAATATCTTCTTTATTTACTAGATGAGGAACATGAAGATTAAGAATTAAAATCTCTTTCTGTGCAGGTCAGTGGGAATTTTTCCCATAACAGCAACTGGATTAGACCTTTACCCACAAAAATGATACTGCAGTGGTACAGACAGCATGTAGTAGAGACAGGAACTGAATGCAGCTTTTCTGATTTCCGGACCAGAAACAGGACTGTAGGATCTCTTGTCTTGATTGGAGTTTGGTAGGCATATGACTTCTGTACTGTAGTGTACACCACCAATATAATTACATTTATACAGCAGTGTGGTAAATTGCAACCAACATCTGAACTTGGACCACACCAGAAAGTGCCTTAGGGAACATGTGTATGCTTCAGAAGAACCAGTCTACCATTTTCATAATCACTCCAGCAAGCTCACTGGGGTGCCAGTTGCAATGCATTTTTTACCATCTGGTTCTAATCAATCTTTGTGTGGCACCATGCCTACCATACACAGGTTCCCTGCTGCAAAATGACATGCTACTGCATGGTGGCTACTCATTATTTCAGTCACTCTGTCCTCAGAATGTCATGCAGTGCCTGGGGGGAGTCTCATAAATGTATGTGCTACAGCGAGGAGTGCGGTATAAGAGAAATGTTGTAATGGACTTCACTTCATTATGGCTGGCTGCAGTGGGTTTAGACACATTACCCACATTTTAACAACATTTGAGCATTACAGAGAACATTTCTTAACAGAAGAATGGCCACCACCCTGCAGCGCACACTTAAGGATGTGGAATGAAGAGCATCAGGATGTTGTACTAATCAAGGGAGAGATGATGCTTGTGTAGTTACACAATTCACTTTCCCTGTGAAGACTTTTTGTTTTAACAGGGGACTATGTTGCTAATGCAAAAAAATTTAAGGAAAAGAAGTTTCCTTATAAAGATGCATGGTATATACTGTGTTTGTCCATGAACAGTGCAAACTAAGCATTACAGAGGGTAAAATTTCATCTTGGAGCCCCTTAATTAGGATTCTGACGAAATCATCACTCACACTGAAATATGCAAAAAAATGATCTTGGTCTAATGTCAAATACTGTGGACTGAGAAACTAGAAAAGAAACCTCAAACCTATAGATTACTGATCTACACGAGACAAAAGACTAAATGTAATACATGCTTTGTGAGAAGGGGTACGCACAGATAGGAAAACCAGATCATCTGCAAACAATCCTTTTTGCTAGTGGAATTATAGATCTAATGAATCTCTGAATGGTGAATCTCTCAAATATTTGAAGCTTTCAGCATGATTTCAAACTTTCATTTCCACAAAGGCTATATATGTATGGGCCCTTATACACAACAGTTAAAATGTGTACAAAAGCTATGGTCTGAATATTCCCAGTAAAAAATTTTATCCCACAAGATGAAAGATCCCCTCCAAGATCAAATCACCTCAGTTCTGTTGTAAGAAACCCACTCTGGCCTCAGATGGTACACTGTAAAATGCCTGCTGAAATAACTGGGATTACAATCACATAAACCAGAAGTGAAATGATGTGTAAAGCAATACTAGAGGTTTTGTTCATGCAAGTGAATTTCAGATGAAGTAAATGTTCATGGATTTTCCTCTCTCCCCAGATAAAATTATTTTAATAAGATAAATTAACTGAACACTGATTATACACAGGGCTTGCAGGTCCATGCACAAGCTGTTTATTGTATTCAGAAGGCGGCAGGACATTTTGGTACACTGGCTATGTTTGCTTTATTCCCTCAGTGCTCTTATCTCTGGAGCTCTCTCCCCACTGGTATCACCACGCTTTGTGCTTCTCTCAGCTGCCAGATGCTTCTTCCAGAGTCTGCCCTGGACCTGCGGAGCACCCCGAGGTTGTGGCCCTCACATCTGTCACCATCTGATGCCTCTCTTGCCCCACTGTGTCCGTGACTCTGACAGTAGCACATATTGCACGTGCATGTAGCTGATAATTCATGTGGATATCAGGGTTTCTGGACAAAAAAATATCTTGTGTCCAAATCATGTTTGTCTTAACCTTTTAGGATCCTTTGCTTTATCAAGATAGTTCCACAGTGAAGATCAGCTTTACTCCTGGGTAAATACATAGAAAAGATCTTACAAAATCACTTTTTGCTTATTTCCCTACAGAGGAAATGATTTCACAGTAATTACGCCTGTGTCTGAGATTAGTACTAGATCCTGAGTGCCATTAAGACATAGCTATGAGATACATTTTCTATTTTATTCTCAGCAAGTGGGCAGCTGCAAGAGAAGTATTGCCCTTTGTCTTTCTGGTTACTTTTCTAGCATGGACAGAACTTTGCTCAAATGGAGAAGCCTCTTGTTTCAACTTTTTAAAATATCTTCTGTAGTTGCATTAGTTTCAATAATAATTTACAAAGACTGCATAAATCTTTGATTTGTGCTTCAAATGCATTGCTGTCCTCAGATGTAAATCAAGGGCTTCTGGGGTGAGTTTCAAATACCAGGAACAACCACCTTTATTCTGGAGTATTTAGGTCTTTTGCACTATATGATTCTGATGCTGTTACTATGTTGGGTGGAACTTTATTCTGAAAAAAACTCCCCTTTGATTTACACAGGACTTCTTGAAGAAGCAAATGCCTAGAATACACTTCTTAAGCTTATAAAAGTAGTTTGCAGATGTCAAGCACTATGTAAATATTGCAACACAAAATATGAATACTCAAAACGATTTTGCATGTTAGAGGTAGGCAGTGACAGTTCGTGGTGGGAGCAGTAAAATCCTTCCCATTTATAAAGTAGAGCCATTAGGAACATCTGAGCAGGGAATCTGTGCAGTCACTGAAACACAACCCATCTTGTCTATCATTTGAAATACACCGTTCTGTAGTCTTGTAAAAATGAAGCTCCAAGGAAACTGAGTGCACAGCACCCATTTCACAGGCTTGCAAAATGTTTTCATGTTATAGTGCAAAGCCACTTTGGTTTCTCTGTGTTCTTGACTTATTGCAACCTTTCTCTGGGCCATCCAGATGCATCTGAAGTATTGTAGAAAGAGCAGAATTCAGTCAGAGATCATCTGCAACTAAAGGAACCAAGGAGGGAAAGTTGTTATGGAGCTACCTCTCAGAGTCTTGTCTATTAACAAGGGCCTGAAATTAAAATTTCCAGCTAATGTTCCAGCAGAATCTGAATAAGAAAGATAGCTATATATCAGCTGAGAAAATGACATTCCATCCTTATTGCTTCCAAGTGTTAAATCTCATGCAACCAGGGTAATTTAAATAAATCTGCTACCAGCAGTTTAGTAATTCTTGTAGAAAAAGTGGTTACATTTGCTGTTGACACTATATATGCATGCACAAACATATTTCACACATTTTATGTGCTCAGTTCAACAATATACTTTGCTTTTTCATTATATTATTAGGTCACAAGATATTCCAAACACGTCATTTTGTAAATGTAAATGTAAAGAAAAGGCATATGCCTTTTACATTTCCAGTTTGTATAGAAGTTTACTTTCAAAGCATCAGTCAGAAGAAAAATCCTTAACACCCACTGATAACCACAGGAGTTGTGCAAATGCATGAATGCCAAATTTCAAAGATAAGAAGCTTTCCCTCATAAACTGTCCTAGGTGAAGATCTAGTTGCAATGTTCTGCTAGTGTACCCTCTCCAGGCATTTGATCAGGTGACTGCACTGGATTTGGGTCTGAAGTTGACAGGCAAAACCCACTAGCTTGCAGAATCAGGCAACCAATGTCTGCAGTTGGGATACTCCCCAGTGATCACCATTCTCATTCTGGCTTCACATCCCCTACAAATGTTTAGCTTTCAGGAGGCTGAGCTGTGACAACTCCAGAGCAGGCTTCATCACCTATGGTCCACATGGGAGAGCATCAAAAAGCTGCATGGGTGAAGCACTTGAGAATGAAAATGGTGCCATTGCTGGGCATCCTCAGAGAGCTGCCAAAGAGGTCAGTGCCCTATGAAAGCTGGAGCCCTGTCTGCCACTGGCACCAGTGCAGAAGTGGTTCTGGTCCACTGTTCACCAGTAACATTTTCAAAGGAAATAAACTTAAGATTCCTGTCCTGCTTTCTCTTATTCAGGGTGGCAAAAAAACCTCAACAACAAAAACATCAAGTGTAAGAAATAGAAACAACACCAGTTCTTTAAACTACCATGAACGTTAGTTAGCAATTTTGTTCAGAAACAGTACTGATTAAGTACGTACATTCTGACTTCTTATTTTCTCTTCTGAGCACACAGCAGACAATCCCAAATGTATTCTCCGCTGACAAGGACAAATACATATGAAGGCTTCCACCCTACCCTCTTCTGTCTTACAGAACCTAGTGCAGAAATATGGAATTAATTAAAAACCACAAAGTACAATATGCATATCTCCCATTTGTCCTCCGCAGTCAGCAGGTGGTGTGTCTCATACTCAGCACTGCAGCTTGAAGGCAGACAAACCCAAAACTAGTCCCCAGACTGTAGGGTTCTGCAAGAACCTTTCTCAGGTGTTCTCAGGTGAGTCTGTGCAAATCGAGAGTTATACAAAGAAGACCCCTGGCTTATGAGTGTTTGAGTCCAGGGCAAGTATCAGAGTTTAAAACTTCTTTAAAGGAGTTTCAGATCAGTTTCTATGAGGATAAGATTTATAAGTATTCACACGGTTTGGGACCCCTTCCTTGCTGCCAGTGCCCAGGACAGCTCATGGTCCGTGTTGTATGTCAGATGCAGGAGCACCTGCATCATCCCACATAGACCTAGCCCATGGCAGCTGCATCCCTGCCTGTGCAGATTCATCTACTGGACTTTCCTGGCGCTGCTTTGTGGTGAATGTTGTTCATACTCTATTTGGTTTCTTGCAACTTGTCCATTACATTGCTTTCTGTGAGCCCATTACAACAAAGCTTATTTTACAGTCCCTGTCAGATGCTGGGGTTTTTTGCACGTTATGGAAATGTATTTTTTGGTCTGCTCAGTATGTGTGTGAATGATCCCATGTGCAATAAAAGGTTCCTGTTGCATGCTCTACTTGTAACCACATTAAAGAGCCACATGTGTCTGCAGCAGTCAGGATGTGCGTTGTGGTTATTCTCTTCTCTGAGGTTTTTGTGGTTTGGGTTTCAGTGAATTCCTTGAGGTTTTACTCTGAGGCTTGAGTTGGTTTTTTTATTTCCCTTTTTGCATAAGAAGGAATTTTTATTTATTGAAACCTTTTATCCATACAGTCTTCCAGTGGAATAAAGTTGTATTGCACTGACCAAAAATTTCCTTGCTGAATGCAAAAAGATGGATTAAATGATTTCTTGAGACCCCTTGCAGCATTTAATTTCTGTAGCTCTGTGTTTTTACTGCTGTTGGGGTGTAGGAGCCATACGGGAGGTGTTGATCTGTGCTGAATGCTCGCCTGTGAATTATAGTTTATATTTGGCCATCTGGCTGCTTGATAATTTGTCCATCTTTTTATCAGATGAATGGCACATGTCTTCCTTTCCTCAAGACATATGCAAAACTATATATTTTGGAAAGGATTATTTTCAACTTCAAAAAACAGCCAGAAATAGTTACATGTATGTCCTCAGCAAACCTTACCCATGTTTGGACCTGGATTAGCCTCATCATACTGTGGTATTACGCACTCCAAGTATTGGATTACTGATTACGTGATGTTTTAAATTTGCTACATACATATGGATGATATATTACTGTACTACAGAGCTGCAGTATGTAGCTGTATTTTCCTACATTCAATAAATAAACACTGAGTTTGACAGTGCCTTCTTTCTGCTATACCCTCATTGCTACTCCAACTAGATTTTTGTGAGATCCATTCCTGGTGGAACTCCATGGGTGGGCACCCTCAGGAGAAGCAGGCTGAGCAGCAAGATGGCCTAAAGTACCTGACCTCAGCTCCAGTGATACCACTGCTAGAGAAATCTGCAGTTCATTATGACATGAGAAAACAGGAAATTGTGAATTAAATTAAAATCTACCCACAACCCCTAGGGGAAAAAAAAAAAAATAAAAAATTCTGAAACCTTTTTTCTTCTCCTTTATCAGGAAGGCTTTGGAAAGTGTTGCTCAGAAGGAGATATAAGGCATTTTCTTACTCTGTGTCTTCCCTCTCTATTTTGGGATGCTGTCTAAGTCAGTGCTTAACAGCTATAATTCATGAGTCACTAGCTTATGTATTAAATGCAGAGGGAAAGTCTCTTTTATTGATATATATTTGGAGAAATATTTTTGATTTACAAAACTGAAGAAGTCTATTTTTTGAGAAGTTAAAAGTTTATTTCTTTACTTTTTAAAGAATGCAACACATTCAAAATTAAAGTTGTGTGTTAGCTTGTGAATTATGGCAAATTATGTTTTTCTATCTAGAAATATATTTTTCACAAAATATATTCATTCATGCAACTTGAACAGGTTTGCAACTGCCAAACTGCCTTAAAAGACAATCTAAGGGACCGATTCAGTTCAGTCATTGTGATTTTGGTAGTGTGAAAATCACCTGGATTGAGACAGCAATATCTGCCATCAAAAGGAAGTGAATAGAAATGTACCATAAAGTCAGTATTTCTCACACATCTTGTGCACTGAAGGAGACTTTTAGCTGTAAACAATTTAAGCTGTATTTAAGTTGAGAGTATTAAATATGTATAAAGAAAATTACCATTATTATTTACACAGGAAAAAAAGGTTTTTGTTGTTGTTGTTATCATGTGGATCAGGGTAACCCTGTCTCTTTGTAATATGTACATACTAAAATAGAATCATAGAATCATAGAATCATTAGGGTTGGAAAGGACCTCTAGGATCGTCAAGTCCAACCTTCATCCTAACATCTCTCTATCCATTAGACCATAGCCTCAAGTGCTACATCCACTCATTTTCTAAACACCTCCAGGGATGATGACTCCCCTGCCTTCCTGAGCAGCCTGTTCCAGTGCCCAACCACTCTCTCAGTGAAGAATTTCTTCCTAATATCTAATCGAAACCTCCTCTGATGTAACTTGAGGCCTTTTCCTCTTATTTCATCATTAGTAATTTGGAAGAAGAGACCAACAGCATCCTCGCTACAGCTTCCTTTTAGGTAGCTGTAGAGAGCAATAAGGTCTCCTCTCAGTCTCCTCTTCTCTAAAGAATCTCAGTTCCCTCAGCCTCTCCTCATTAGACATGCTTTCCAGACCCCTTACCAGCTTCACTGCCCCTCTCTGGACCTGATTCCAGCACCTCAATGTCCTTCTTGTACTGTGGTGCCCAAAACTGGATACAGTACTCAAGGTGCGGTCTCATGAGTGCCAAGTACAGGGGCACAATCACCTCCCTATTCCTGCTGGTCCCATGTTTCTGATACAGGCCAGAATGTCAATTGGCCCTTTCCGACAGGCAGCTCTCCAGCCACTCCTCCCCAAGCCTGCAGCGTTGCCTGGGGTTGTTGTGACTGAAGTGCATGACCTGGCACTTGGCCTTGTTAAACCTCATCCCACTGACCTCAGCCCATCGCTCCAGCCTGTCCAAATCCCTCTGCAGAGATAAATAGTAATAGTTCTTTTTGTCACTGATATCACTGACAACATATGATCACCAGAAAAGGGAATGAAGATAACAGAACCCTTTGCCTTGATTAAACACTGCAAGATCAGTCTTTGCCTCATTTCAGATTGATGCCTATTATGCTGACTAAACTGCTTTCCCATTTCTTCATTCTGTTCCAGCCTATTGTATCCATTCTAACCTCCCAATTAACTGTGCACATGGAAAGATTTTGGGACAGGACATGTTTTTTATTACAGATGTGTACAGTGCATGCCAAGTAGGGGCCTTCATCTCCAGTTGGAATTGTAGGCACTACTGAAACACCAGCAATATTCTTTGAAACAAATATTAACTCCAATAAAAATAATGGGTATTTTCTTCTCAAGCTAGAGATAAATAAAAACAGTTTATTCTTTTTTTTTTTTTTCCTACCCATAAATGCACTCACAGAGATACCCACATGTACACAAATATGTTAGTCTTAGATGAGGTTAATTTCTTCATCTTCCATATGTTCTATATTTGATTAACCTGTGGAAAGCATACCCTTAATAAACCATAAAAGCAAAGTAAATACATCCAGAAAAAGTGCTCAGGATGCTACAGAAATAAATATCTCATGTCTCCAAATGCATACAGATCACATTTTGCTATGATCCTGACTAGAACCACCACAGTGTTCTCTCTTTGTGCTGATGTAAAATGACCCTCATGACAGAATTCAAGTGTGGTGCCTAGAACATGAAATGAAGCTTCCTAGAAAGTCAGTCAAGTACCCAGTCCTACTCATATATCTTCTTGTGTCCTGGTCCTCTCAGTAATAGCATGTCAAAAGTGATTAATCTTAGTATGTGATACAGAGACAGAAGGGTAGGGTTCTGTTGTGGAAGGCTTTTGCAGAGCACTTTGCATGATGCTGTGAAGCCATTGCTTTCAATTCCTTTGCCCACACCTCTGTTCTCCAGCTCCATTTCCCAGCTGCCCAGCTACCAGCGGGTTTTGGCCACCCAGTACTTATTTTGCTGACTTCAGGTTTTGAAATATCTCTTTAGATCAGTATTTATTTTTGCTGAGATAAGAAGCTTCTCTTTTTTCCAGAGTCAGAATTTACACCTGCAGAAAACTGTTTCAAAAGCTGTGCCTTTCAATACCCAATGCAGCCTTGGACAGACATGAATCTTTGGGTCCAAGTTGCCAAGTAGTTTTGAAAGGAAATTGGATCACTGCTTGCTTGTGACATATATTATATTTTATTAATCCTGTGCTTCAGGGCATTCACTGGCTGCCTTTGGGCCAAGAAGGATTTTTTTTTTTTTTCCCCTTTTCTCTCTTGATGTATAAATTGGCTCCTAGGGTTTTTTTTTTGTTTGACTTTTGTTCTGTCCTCTACTGACCAGCCAACTGGAAATAGGCCACGTGTCTAGACAGGATGCAAAAGCACAGTGCTGCACTGCTCCTGGTACCACTTGAAGTAAGCTTATAGTTAAACTGGTAGCCAGGTTTAGGATCAGGAGGAATTTTTTCCCTAATCCAAGTGTAATGGTTAGGGGTTTTTTGCTTGTTTTGTTACATTCCCCAAAGATTGAAGGGCACAGTCTTTGTTCTAGATCCCTGTGAATATGCAAAAAAACTCAACCAACCATACAAACAAAACAACAACAAAAAGACCCAGATCCTGCTATTCTGGAACCTACAATATTAGCAATATCTTTGATTTATCCTGTTTCCATTCTGTAGATCACTTCTTTTCTTTTTCTTTTTCTTTTTCTTTTTTTTTTTTTTTTTAATTGTAGATTTTGTTTGTTCCCAGTAAAATCTTGTGCAGTATTATAGTAGGAAGCAGATTATTTAGCCCATTCAGGACTCTGCGGCTGCCTAGTAGCACAGGGAAAGGAATTTGTTGACCTAGGTTGCCATTTCAGACTGATGTTCCTATAGCAGTTGAATCCCACTTGCAGCATCATCATCACAGTTCACCTTAGAACCATTTACTACAAAAGCGTGCAGCAGAGCAGGATTCAGGCTCTCCATATATAGGTGCAAAATGGCAATCAGGTTTTCAAGGCATGAGAGTGTAACCCCAATAGCCAAGCTGATCACCTTTCTAGCAGCTTATTACCTAGAGGCACTTGAGGACATTTCTTTAAAGGAATGATCATGAGCACTATATCAGACAAAACATCCAAGTCATTAAGAAAGAAACATTTGAAGGCATGTTTAGGTTTGTTGAGACATTACATTTAATCCAGGCAATTCTTCTAAAATGTGTTTTCTGAATTGTATAAGATACATCTAGCAAATAGAATGGGCTTCTATAATTTGCTAAGAAAAAACCAAGCACAACAGCATGTGAAATGTGAGAACCTTGTCCTGTTCAAAATGAGCTTATCTGGTTTGTAATCCTCTTGTGCATACACTTTACAGCTCTGTACTTGTTTGGTTTTTTTCAGCTTAAGGAAGATTTCTCCCTTGGAAATTCAGTACAATCTAAATTGCAATATAGCTGCTCAAAAGGTATTTATTATGTGTGGATTTCTGACATGAGAACACCTCAGTTGTGAATACATAAGATAACAGCTAGAATCAGTCTGAAAATACGCTCTTGCTGTTATATTTTTGCTTCATAAACATGTCTACTTTTAATTCACAATCTTTTTCTGAATTTCTGTCAACTATGGCAATATTTGAAGTAAATTCAGCTAAACAAAAAAAAAACTTTTATTTCAGATAAATAGAGATTTCTGTTAATATCAATCCCACACAGCCTCTGTCTGGGACATGACTCATTGTCCATTTTCTGCAGCTCATGTCCAAACAGACTCCTGGAAATTAGATAAAGGTGGTGCATTTTTAAGTCTTTTGACAGAGGATTAGAATAATTAAGATCAGGCATTACAAAATATATGTTTCCTGTTATGTTATTGGAATTACAGATAGAGTTGCAGACAATGTCAAACAAAAACCAACACATTAAGTAGTCAGTCACTAGAAGTCCATGTCCCTGTTGAACTTCATCAAGGTAAGAATTTTGTATTGTGAAGATTTTAACAGCTTTTATTCTCTTTTCTTATAAATGTAAAAATAAGTCTTTTTTTTTATTTTATTTCATAAAGAAAGGTGCAGATCTCTCATGAAAAAAAAATGGAAACTTGTGTTACCAACAGCACTACCTTAGTTTTGCTTCAGTCATGATATGGGATATAAAGGCAGTCTGTCACTTCACACTCCAGTGCAGAAAGACATGTTAGAACTGGGATCTGACCCTTTGATGCTAGTACCCAACTTGACATCAACAGAAATGGTTGATGGTAACAGCAATAAGCCATATGCTTTTAGAAATATGGTTTAGATTAGAAACACCAAAAGATTTCCCTTATCCTGTCACCTATGGCAAGAACCTTCAGGTCGGCATGGCAGGGAATGGGAACCTCTACCCCCTTTCTCATGAGGTCAGTACAGTGTGAGACCTGAAGACATTTTTTCCTCCTTTAGGTGCTGCAATATTGCCACTCCCAGCTTTGCTACAGCAGAAGTCTGCCTTTCAGAATAGTATTTGCCACATCTAATCATCTTTCAGCAAGCCATCACTACCTGCAATGTATCTCCTTTTTAAGTTACTGAGTTTTATGCAATGGAAGGCAAGCCTGGCACTGCCTCTTCTGCAGCATGTGAGAGTTTGTGGTGCATCACACTGTGCTAATATGGGGCTATAAATCTGCATTACCCAGTAAATCCATGTTTGGCTGATGGTAGATATCCACAATATTTTAGGATGCCTATTATCTGGTTTCTGGCCTTGTAATGGCTGCTAGGAACACTAATTATGGAAATATGTCATTAGCTCTAGAAGTGTTTATCAGAAGTGATTAATAGGAATAATTGCCTGTTACGTAAACAAGAAGTTACAGCAGCTTATGAACTGATTTCTAATGATTCACAGCTCCTGCAAATTCAGACACAAAGACAGAGATCAGACTAATTTGATGGTAATTACAACCTTTACATGCTTTGTGATGGTTCAATTTAATAATAATTAAAAAAATGCAGTAGGTGCACCTCTCCTTACCTCCCTGCTCCTTTCTGAACCGGGTCACAAAGCTCCAGAAGCAGCACAATGAGACCGAGAACCAAACATTACTATCTATGACCTGCTTCTTACTGTGAACTGAAGTATTGCTTTCAGCAGATAGTCTCAGGAGGACCTGTGTTTCTGTGAGGCCAGAAGCATTCAGAAACTGGAGACCCATGAGCTTAGGTAGCCCAGATACAAACTCAGGCCTGATGTCCCACCACTACTACCATTGCTGAATCCTTTCACAACTCCCTTTTCAAAGTTGGCTGCATCAAACTGCTTCTTGCTTGGAGACCATCCTAGTGACCTTCACACCAGAGTTCAGCCTACAAATGGACAAACCACAGGTGACTCACCATGGCCTTCCCCTGTAAGCACTGTCCAGTTCATAAGCAACTTGCTTTTAGTACCAGAAGACATCCAGTGCTCACATATATAAAATACTTCATTTCTTTACCTTAAAAAAATCACTTAATATCCAGAACTGTGACAAGGATGAACAAGAGTCAATATAACATCCCACTTTTTATTATGTCTTTGCCTTTGTTTAAACCTAAGAGGTTTTTTTAAAAGTTGGATCCTCCACTGACAGCATTTTAATGTCATAAAATTCTGAAATCTAGCTGAAGGAAATAAAAAATGTCATCTTAAATTCTTTATTTCTCTCCACACTCTCTAAGCTGTCATTTCGAACCTGGCTAGGGCAAATACCTCAGGAAAAACAGACTGGCAAATGACCAGGGGTTCTTTTTGTTCTGATTAAAGATAAGTTTGGAAAAAAAGTGTTGCATTCTACTTTAAGAACAGGAGCTAGACATCAGGGTGTGTATTTATCGGGAACATCTATTTGTCTTAATTGTTGCCCAGTCACTTTAAAGAACATTTCATCTAATCCCTGTCATGCAACTCTTGGGTTTTCCTGATGCTCTGCATTTACGATGAGCATGTTATTCATCACATAAAGCAGGGAAAAGAGAGTCAGATTCTGATTTCTCTGGCAGTGACATAAATCCACAAAGGCTAATAGAATTATTGTAGATATGTGCTCTGGTGAGTGCAGGATTTGGCCCAGCAGGTCTGTAAGTTCTCTAGTTTTCAGCATAGCAGTACAGCTATACACACCATGTAAATCCTGAACCATCTTTTTTCTCTGAGAGAGCAGGAGCTTTTTAGGGAGTTTTTTCTTGCTCTAATTGAATATGGGTAGTTATTTCTTTCCCCTTCCAGCCATTGACTACAATGATCCCTTTCTTACAAATTTTAATTACTTCATGATCTGCACAGCACTTGACTGGATGTTACTTCATTAAATTGAAGAGACTATTATAAAAGGCCAAAATGATTGCTGCTCATGTGAAGGGAGGGAAGCAAAGCCACAAAATCTTCATTGAGCAGCATGGGAGAAAGACTTGTGGCGGCCAGGGACTGCTAGTAAAGGAGGATTTTAGGAAGTAAAGGTGAAGCACAAGCTGAGATTTAAATTCTTGATTGTAAATCGTCAAGAGAGCAATGGGGTATAGCGGTGATGATTGCTGATAATAAGCACTTCCTTTTTGGAGAAAACATAGCTGTATAGATCACATATAACCTACATTACAAATGGTATTGACTTGTGTGAAAACATGTAAGTAGGACTGCACAACTGGCAGGATTAAAAGAAAGGAGGAAATAAAAGAGGATTTTTTTTACAGCAGATGTTATTTCACAAGCACATCAAGACCACATGATTTCCAGAGGTTCTTTGGGAAAGCAAAGTGACTTTTTTCCAAGTAGTTTACTAGTCTTAGTTTTTTGTCAGCTTGAGGAAGTGCTAAGGTTTAAAGGGCACTGAGCAGTATTTCAGAATTATTTGCCTTGTTTGCAATTAGAACTGTAGCAGAGCTCTTCATGTGTCTTGTTCTTTCATGGTAACAATAATGCAGGGGAGGCTGAAGGGATTGACACATTCTGGAAAGTCAATAGAGTGCCATAAAGTGTTAGCCAATGTTCAGTCAACCGAACTCTTCGATTAGCTCAGCCTGCCAGCATTCTTTTTCCAGGCAAAAATTATTTGATGTCTCTGAGCAGCTTTGACCTTACATTACCTTTAGGATAACTTTACCCTCCCATTGTTTAGTTTCTAAAAATAAATGCTCTTTTTAGAATAAGATCCATGGAGTATCTGGCACAAACTTTCTCAGCACATTTAGGAAGGTACATGATGTTTTAGAAAAGACTGATTTGGGTGACAAAGCTAACACATCAAATGCATCATCCTTTATTAAGGAAAACCCTTTTTGTCAAAGGCACTATTCATGTGATCGCTGTGATATTTCTAATGTATGAAAAAAACCCTTAGCTTTCTAGTATGAGTATTTCACACAGCATGAAGCAAAGCAACTGTATGTTGATCTTGGTTGCCCTTGTGTAACATTACAGTTTTTACAAGTATGATATAAAAATAGAAGCAATGACTAGCCCAAAGCCTTTGGAATATGTTGTACAACAGTTTACAGAACTAGCAGTTTTCCTTTATATAGCAACTTCCATCAGTCTTTCATAGAATCCATATAAGAGTTGAGGTATTTTGTGGATAGAGAGAAAGGCAAAACCAACTTAAAGCATTTCTAAGAACCCACCTTATTGAGAAGAAGAATAGCATAAAGCAGAGCTTAGAGCTTTTGTTTCTTCCCTTAATCTTTTGTCACTTCAACATTATTCTAAACCTCACAAACAGAGGTCTTTATTTTGAAAGCATACTTCAGTGAGCTTCAGCAGTGCTACCTGTCCCAGCCAACAACAGGCCTTCTTTTCAGGTCAGCCATACCATTAGAGAGCCCAGCTGTTGAGACATCTGGAAGTCAGCAGCCTGAGCATGAGAATCCCTCGCTTCCTCCCTGCTGTGTGTACTTCCAACACCTCCCATCAGTCCACAGGACTGACATAATCCAACTGTCTTTGTCTTTGTCTCCTCATTTTGCTCTGCAAAAGAGCTGTGTTGGTAGCAAGTCACTGCTGATTTTGTATATTTTCTTAACTGAATGTACATTAGAGTTTTTGAAAGAAGTCCCAGTTCCAATATGTTGAATTAGTCCAGAGTATATAAATGTTTTTCACAGTGGTATGTGCTGGTGGACTAGAAATAGTCACCAGAGATTGTTCTGGGTAGCATTAGGAAATATGATTATTAGATGGTAACGTAACTTTGTCTTTAAGTTAAGCTTAAGGCCTTATCTTTTTGAAAACATCATGTGGCATCCAACATACGTATATCTGGTTCTCAAATACTTGGGGGAGATGATACTACTGATAATTGAATGCCTTGTGCCTTTTCTTAGTCACCCTCTTTGTCTCCTCCCGAAGAAAGACAGTATCACACCTTTCTCTTTTGACAAAACACGCTGCCCACAAGAAGCCACAGAATACCTGCTACTGCTTAAGGCTGCCCACAAGAAGCCACGGAATACCTGCTACTGCTTAAGGCTCCATCTCTTGTCTTTGGAGACCTATATACGCATCTTTCAAAAGCAAATGCACTACATATGCTGCTATAGCTCAGTTTGTACCTTGTCTAGATGATCCATGCCTTCGCTGAATACAGGTTTCTCCTTTGCTGCTCATTTACACCAGACAATTGATATATAACTGCTGCTCATTTGTGATATATATAAAATATGTTCTCTGACAGTGAATAGTAGTCTCAGGGAGCAAATGGGACTGCACAGAATCAGCATAAAGAGGGAGGCCACAAGGACTCCCTATGATCCTTCATTGGGAGATGCTTGCCCAGAGCTCTGTCTCTCTCATCTCTGGAAAGCTGCAGAATACTTTATCCATGACATGTGGAATATTTCAGCCGCTAGTTTCATGGTGGTACATTTTTATCCATTTGTATTTGTGTAAAAGTTTCAGGTTGAGCAATGCTAAAGAGGAGTGTTTGAAAGCACTCCAAAAAGGTGCTGGCAAAGGACGAGCTATGTTCTTTACTGCTTAGTTCTTTTGAAGCAGTCCAGAGATTCTTGATTCTTATTATGGAAATGCAGTATTGCTTTATGTTTGTTATCTTAGCTCTTCCAGATCTTTTCTTCTTCCTCTTACTTTTCCTATGATTGAAAATTTCATAGCTTTGTTTATATATTATATTTCTGCCATTGAATGTAAATATTCCTCTGTCTCTCCCAAGATACTTCCAGATCAGATTTTATGCAAAACAGTTTTAATCCTCTCATTTATTTTGCAGATATGATAAGCCCAGAAGAGTTAGATATATTTTGAAAATAGAGCAGAAACATTTTACTTTGCTATCACCTTTGCTTTGGTAAGAGGTGTTTGACCGCAGCTGATCAGGGTATCATCTCTCCCCTCACACACTCACAGATGCTCAGCTCTGATCTGTTGGCGTAACGTCACAGACAGTTGCACCCTAACCTGGTTCTGTCAGTGTGGCTTGAAAGGGATACACTATATTTAAGCACTTCTTTCTTTTTAGCCTGCATCATTCAGACAGGATGCATCAGAGACCAAGGGAGCAACTGCTTGCATAATCATATCATTACCACTTTAATCCAGCTTGCTACAGAATGAATCATTCAAGCAACTGGTCTTACTGAGACAATGTGAGTTTCTCTAGCCCCTGCAATAAGAAATCTGTTGGACTCAAGGAGAAGATGAAAAAGCTAAGAAAGCTGAAGTGCTCAGCTCTGGTCTGGACTAGGTCAGAAATAGTTTTGCTCCACAGGAATGTATCAAAAGCACATCAGATCTCATAATGATAAATGTGCTATTTGCAGTTTTGTTTTGGTTTTTTTTTCCAGATTTCAGTATGAATAAATAATCTAATTACCTCAACAGAAACTGATGTAAGGAATCTGAAGAGAACTTAAGCCACACACACCCCCCAATAATCTGTATTGTAAGAGAATTTAGTGACAGCTTTAAATATGGAACAACTACTCCTGTTTCTTAAGAGGTAGAGCTTGAAATACTGTTATCTGCATCAACACATTTATTCACATTAAGAAGATTTTGTGACAGTGGTTTCTGTATAAGATTCCTGAGGGGTTTTGTGATGATGCCAATGTCTTTTCCACCTGGAGAAAGTGGTCTCAAACAACAAAAGAACAAATTAATAGAAAGCACATTTTGAAGATCCCAGCATCCTGAAACTTACTGCTCTGCTAATTAAATGTTTAGTCTGTGCTCTGTGTTTTTGTTAAGTCTCTCTATTTAATCTCTGCTACATAAATCCTCATCATATTAAGTAATTATAAATAGTGCAATTGGCTAGTGTCTAATTAGGAGAGGAAAATAGTTCATATGCATGAACTACAGGTTAATGCAGAGCAGTCTGTAAATCACTCTGCCCAGGGCTCAGCAGATTGTACTATAGTCCTTAGGCAATGGCTTTAGAAATCCTGTGTAACATAATGAAATCAAACCAGCGTATCATTACATGTATATTTGTAATTAATAAGAACAAAACAAACATTCACTGAGCAAATCAGTGATGTGCTGTTAAAACACTGCATGCCTGAGGTTTAGAAGTTTTTTACAATACTGAATATTTAGTGGGCAAAATGAACATGCAAAAGAGCTGAAAACAGCTAAGAAACAAAAGACTTCTAACTTTAATATCTCCCATTGTATTAAAAGAAGACAATGTAAGTTACATAAGAATTCCTGGGGAATAGCTACTTCATTATCTCACCAATTAATTGAATCTTATCAAGGAAGAAATAATTGCATGTTAAAAGAAACCAGCAACGGCTGCACATTAGTGTTACATCTTAAATGAGTGAAATGCCTCATTTCACTTCTATTCTTTAAAGGGCTAAAAACAGGACCCTAAATTGTGGCCATAACTTGGGGTGGAAATGAAAAAAAAAATTTGCATTTTGTTACCGGGATTCTGCTTCCAGTAATATCTGCAACGAGTTCATGTAGGAGTGGATTTGTGCACCAACCTGGCAGCAGTTGAACCAGCTAGTGGGCTGTAGGCTTTGTTTCTTCTTTCAGGATTATGATTTTGTTTTGCTTTTGTTTTATTCTGGGTTATTTAATGGGTATCATGTCCTCCATATGTTGGTTTTGCTAAGAATCCTCCCAAATAGAAGAATTACTTTGGTGCCTCAGTTTCCTTTTCTGTAATAATTTTCTTCATTTTGAGATTCACAGCCAGAGCTGGGTATTGTTACCTAGGACTCCATTCCTGTGCCTGGTTTACAGAGATGGGGCTTGTCCAGACAGCTGGTGAGGAATCCCGTGAACTGAAAGCAGCTGGTGCAAAGTACTTATGACCTTTGAAAAGAACACTTGTTGTCCCTAATAATTCCTTAGTTGGTTTTCCCCTCAGCTGGAGTTGTGATGGTGCCTTCTTTGTTGTTACTGTTGATGTTTTCATTATTTATTTACCATAAGATGAATCTTGATTTTAATGATGACTGGTGGTGATGGGTTCTACTTAGTGTTTGTGGTGTCACTGACCCAGTTCTGAACCCTTCTTCTTCCTGTTTATATATATACATCGCTGCTGAGGCAAGCTGAGCAGAACTGAACACTGCGTTCCAGGAAAGACTGATTTACACAATATTAGATTACTCTCAGTTGTATTTTCTACTCTGTTCCTTCAATATTCTAGCTTTGCTTTTAGGACCTCACGCTGGACAGAAATGACTCTACTGACCTGTCTTCCATGGTGCCAGATGAATTTTTCAGTGCTGATACAATTCATTTAACATTCAGCCACACTGTACAAATAGTTAAATATCTTTCTTTCAATGTATATTCCATTTCACTTCTCAGATTTTTAAAAATCTTATCTAAACTGTTTGTTTTCTTCCTAATATTGCCTAATTTTAAAGCACAAGTTTTGCTATATGAAAATTTGTTGACCATTCCATCTTATGCCTCATATCTGATTTCTGATTCAGTATACTACTTCTTCTCTTGCTTCAAAGCTTAGCATAATGACCATATGGCTTATTTAACAGGGATTTCATTAAAGAATATGCGAATCCCCACGGTGATTATAAACAACAGGGGTTTTAGCCATTACTTTGGAGTCTGCACACAGGGAATTCTACTGCATTAGAAAGGTATGGTTTTTGTATGCACCAGCTTTTCCTCCATAGAGCATTTATAATGCCAGTACTGAAACATATTACAGACATTCAATATTTCACCGCTTGAAATATTTTATTCAGTTCACCTGGCACAGAAGCAAAGCTTATCCCTAGATAATCTATTATGCTTTCTTTCAAATGTTTCCTACACCCCAGCCTTCCATATCATTGAAGTACCACAGTAGCTGATTCTACTGTAAGTTCAACATTCATTTTAAATTCCTGGCGTTATTCCCAGTGGAGCTATGTTAATTTGCAGCAGCTAAAAATATTGCCCAATAGTGCTGTTTTGCTGCATATCCCCTCCTCCCTAAAGAAAACAAAGCATTTCAATGCTTAGAGAACATATTTGTCATATATACAATGCTATTTAATAATACATTGACAGAGAATAGTAAGATATCTAGAATGCTGTGATAAGTGCCTTTAATCTGTTTCAATAACAGCTTACAGTGCACTGAAATACCTGTTTGACTTTATATAAAGCATATTAATAACACTTCCCAAGCTAAATTTAATAGTGTTCCATTACTCATGGCTTTTTTTCTCCTGCTTCAGAGGCAACAGTAGAAAACATCAGATATACCATCTCAACATATGCTAATTATCAGTTTTCCAAAGTCAAAATAACCGTAATGAACTGGAAGGTTTCACCTACTGGAAATCACCTTGTCAGAAATGGTTCATAATTGTGGTAGCAGCAAAGCTGCATCCTAGTGTATTACAAAGAAAGAAAACCTGGGTCAGGAAGCAAAAGACCTCAGTTGCCCATTACACATCTCTACACAAGTCAGCCCTCAGCTCTGTGAAGACTCACTGTGTTGAACAGCTGCTGCCTGTGTGTGGGCCCTGCCTACTCAGAAGATACATATTTAAGTGCCCCTGAATCTGTAGACAAGTATAAAACTCACGGGTAGAAGTTAAAAATATTGGTGAGAACCAGGAAGGCAATTAAGATGAACTTCACCATTAGGAGAATATATACACTGTTGCTTTTAAAAATAGGTAACAACAAGAGGAATAAATCTAATTATTTTGGGGTGCAAGCTATTCCCAGTGTGGTCCATACATATTCATTAGCTGAACGTCTGTACATTCTTTCCATTGATAGTCTTGCAATTTAAACAGATGCCTAAGTTCCCTCCTGAACATGACAGTCTTCTTGAACTGGGACTGAGTTCATGTCATGTTGATATAAAACAAGATCTTTTATGGACAAGATAAAGCAGTATTTAGCTTAAACATATTGAATTTTGAAGTAGTTTGACTCTCTGTTAAATATCAGGAGATGCACTATTAAGAAAAAATAGCACAAATATATATATAATATATATACTCTGTGTGCTTTGCTGACACTTGACTCAAAACCATCCTGAAGTTGCTCTATCCAGGTCTTGGTGGTAAATACGGGAAATTCCCAAAGCTGAATAAAAAGCAGAAGGCCTGAATGCCTTTATGTAACAGTTTTGCAGTTGGAAACAGCATCAGAGAACAGAATGAATCATTCATCCTACATGGAGAGAGAAGCAGAGGTAAATTCAGGTTTTCAGGCTAAGAACTTTAGGCATCTGAGTCATTAGAGGTAGAGGAGGAAAATACCTCATAGGATTCTGTGTTGGTGGTAAATCTGCTGTATTAAAGGGGAGGAGAAGCTAATTCCTGTATTTCTGGCTGCAAAATCACTGCCTCAAGGACAACATCAAGTCTAAATCCTGCCCTTTGGACAATCTGTGTAGCGTAAAGTATTAGAAAGAAAGGTAGGTTTTAGCTTATGGAGTGCATATGAAGAATAGCCTAAACCACGTTACTAAAACAGACTGGAGAGGTACTTGTCCAGAAAGCATTCATATTAGGTTATATCCTTGCTCACATTTTCTTTCTCACCACCCATCATACACCTGTTTCCCTTGGCCGTTTGATTGTCAGTGCACTTTCTCACAGCAGTACTCTGCCATCTTCACCTCAAAAGAGATTTTGCCTGATTATTGGCAGGACCTGCAACATGTTATAGAAACCATTATTCTAAATCTGATCAATCATTGCAGGACAGCACACAGCTATTCATAAAACATGCATCTTGACTTAACAAGGGTCTGAAGCCTTGCTTACAAGTTTTTCTCCAGTTGCAATAGCTGTGTTGCTGAAACTCGCCTTCAAATAAGGCTTTAAACAATTAAGCCTTTTGTAGTCTATATCATCGCCTGAAATTATCTAAACTAATTATTAAGGTAGGTTCAGAGATTCAACCCATCTGTCACCTTTATGCAGATAAGTCAAGAGGAAGCTACAATTTCTTCCAAAAACTTCTACAAATGTTGACAGGAGCAAAGAATCCTAAAGGTGCAGTGAGAGCCAATGGAGAGGTAAAAAGCTGATCACCATTCAGGATTGCTTATTCAGATATTAATGAAATAGTTTCATCTCATACTCAGTCCTAGATCCAGCATCCACAGTGTCTTATGAAACCTCTTAGAAGAGTTTGTTCCAAAGTTATTTGATGGTTTTATCAATGAACCATAGGACATATGGTTCATATCCATAGAATAAAGATGCCACCAAGATGGGTGAGGCAGTAAATAAAGAGATTAAAGTTATTGATCACAGTCCAGCAAAATGTGCTCTACTACAGGCTGTGTAGTATATCTGAGTACAAAGAACACCAGAACACCAGCTCTGTTTACAGGCTGAGAAACTCACTGAAGTAGTCATTAGGAAAACCCAAGCGCCTCTTCAGTGACTTGTTTCAATGTTGTGGTCATGGCTTTTAATATGATGCTTGCATGTGCACCAAGGCTAATACTAGAATAAACTGGTAAGGGTCTTTGCATCTGAACACAGCATTGCTAGGACATACATTGAGGGAGGTTCTCTTCCCCCTCTATTCTGCTCTACTCAGGCCACATCTGGAGTATGGTGTCCATTTCTGGGCTCACCAGTTCAAGACAGACACGGAACTACTGGATAGAGTCCAACAGAGGCCTACAAAAGATGATTAGAGGACTGTAACATCTCTTATGAGGAAAGGCTGAGAGATGTGGGCCTGTTTAGTTAGAAGACTAAGAGGGGATCTTATCAATGCTTATAAATATCAAAAGGGCAGGGGTCAAGAGGATGGGGCCAGTCTCATTTCAGCATTGCCTGAACAAGGGGCAATGGGCACAAACTAGAACACAGGAAGTTCCACCTAAACATAAGGAAAACCATCTTTACTGTGAGGCTGACGGAGCACTGAAACAGGCTGCCCAGAGAGGTTGTGGTGTTTCCTTCTCTGTAGACTTTCAAAACCCTCCTGGACACATTCCTGTGCAACCCAATCTAGGCAAACCTGTTTTAGCTAGGGGGCTGGACTAGTTGACCACCAGAGATCCCTTCCAACCCCTACCATTCTGGGATTCTGGAATTACTAGAACTCTGTTTCAGACTCTTGACAGTCCCATTTGAACAGTGTGGAAACTGCAGAGTGTACAAGGGGTCCATGAATAATTCAGGTCACAAAAGACACAATTTGTGATATGTAGACTGAGGAGTACTACTGGCTTTCTTAAAGATCTGATCCACGAACAAAGGTTTTGTTCATGTAGTGGTGGGTTTCCAGTCTTGCAGGCAAAGGCATTGGAACATCCAATAGCTGGGACTGAAGATAAAATGAGATGTAATTTCCTGGTTGTGAAAGTAGTTAAATATTGGCTCAGCTTATCAGGAGGTTGTAAGTTCATCACAACCTTAGGTCTTCAAGAAATTATTATGTGTCTTCCCATAAAATGTGCTTTAATCTGGCTTCTGAGTAAGTCTGCAGACAGAGAAGGTCAGACCAACTGGTTATATCGGCCCTTACTGACCATCACCTCCCTGAAAGAAATCTGAGATGAGCAGAGCTGAGATTTAATTAATCACATTTTGAAATTTATTCATGTTGAGTTTTGCTTCTTTCTTTTGTTCATGAGAGTGATTAACAATTCCATAGAGAAGCATTTACAGTAAATACAAATAAGAGTTCAGCAATAATAGTTTAAAGCTGAAGTATCATTTTACCATAAATACTTAGTGCAGAGCCAGTGGTGGAATTATGTCATTTGGAACAAATAATGCCTATAATCCACTTACTCCCTTCCTTTTTTTTTCCTTTTAGTAATAATTCAAATTTTAATAGTATTGGAAAAACACAGCTGCTTCTTGTTGGAAAGACAGTCATTTTCTCTATATTTACAGGAGTAATTGATTCAGTGAGATGTAATCTATAAATCTTTTTTTTTTTTTTTTTTTTAAATGACATTATATAGTGAGCCATGTTTGTCCAAGCTGTTTCCAGGGAAGATGCGTCCTTAATCCTTTTTCTCATCCTGTGGATGGTTTTGTTCCAAATGTGATTAAAAAGCTACTGTCAAGATTTAGACATGAGTATTAATCTTCATATAAATTGCTCAATTTCATTGCGGAAGTTTCCCACATTGTGTTCTGTGTGATCTGGAGCAGAACCTTTACTGATGGATGTTCATACAGTGACTATCAAGGGACATTGGTGAACAAAACTAAAGCCTAAAACAAGAGAGGAAACACATATATATTTGTACATTACAGTTATTTTTCAGAGAAGTTATTAAGGAATTTGTGGTTCAATATAAAACTATCTGTAGTTCAATATAAAATTGTATGATGACACATAGAAGTAATATCAGCAGAATTTTGGCTAGTTATCTACATGTAGGTGGCAAACCATGAATCAGTTACATAATTCATACAAAACTTATGTATGCAAAATTCTCACACCCGCTGCAGAACATATGATGTTGGGAGATGTCACGTATATTATGGGAGGGGGGCGGGGTTGAAGGACAATATCTAAAGGGATATTTAGAAATGCTACTGCAGCTACTTTTCATATACTTCTCCTTATAAACTGAGATTATTTATCTGTAACACTACTGCATACAATACCTGAAACCAACCTGCTTTATACCTACTGAGTACATTATCTAGAGACAGAGACAGGCAATGGGAAATGGGTTCCATTGGTAGACTGCAAATTTCTTGTACTCAGAAGTATAAAGCTTCTACTTCTGGGCCTGTAATGACACAAGATATTACTCTTTATTCATGGAAAAACTGTTATAATCTTATGTACTGAAAATGTGTTCCCAAGATTATGATGTTTGCTGAGGGATTTTTTTTATGTGTGTTTGTAGGAAAAGTGTTTGCTCTGGAAAGAGTTTTTAGTTAATTCCAGAAACCAACTGAAATATGTGTGGATAAATGTTTGGTTCTCATAATTACTAAGGCTGCAATATAAGCAGTTCTTTAATGCAGATAATCTTGAAGCAATTAAAAGGCCTTGGCTGGGTACTTCTCACTTTCTAGGGCCAGTACTTTAGAGACCATACTGTTAAAATGTTTCTTCTTCTCTTTTTTTTTTTTTAAATTATGATACCTTTTTGTAAAACATTTGAACTTGATAAACTGGCATTTATCCAGAGATGTCCCAGACAGTTCTAGTACAAAATTGCTTCATAAACTCTACTAAAAGCAATAAAGAAATTCCTCTACAATTAATTAAATATCTCCCATCCACATTTAAGTCACATACACACCCTGTTCCAAGACCTGCTATAACATCAATGATATTTGCCCAGGAGCATGAAGAATTTGCAGCGCCCATCCTCTTTGAAGACAGAACAGTCATTTTACCTCTTGTTACAAAATGCAGGGAACTAAATTAATTGATGTTTGTCAGAGAAAGAAAGAGAGGTTCTGAAAAGGAAAATAAAACTTTCACTTCCGTGATTTTTTTTTTTAATTACACTGTAGCAATATTTTAAATGTATCTCACACATAAAACATATATGAGCCAAAAAACTACTTATATTCTAGCTTTCCCATCACAATGGAACACTACATGAACACAGAGTGGTCAATATCAATTAGTACAACCCCACTGTGCACAAAAACATACAAAGCACAATAGTGCTACACAAAAAAAATATCATGCCAAAAGCCTCTAGAGGCACTGCAAAAGCAAAATGAAAATCCTGCAAAATCTAAGCAACTTTTACCAGTCTAATTCAATACGTGACTTTGCTACTTTGCACGGGTCTTGGAGGAATGCTCCAGAATGTGGGCTTGTCCGGTGAGGGCACATTTCCTCCCCATGCCTCCCACGTGTCTTCCTGTAGCAATGCTGGGGATTTGGGAAAATGGTACAAGCAAAAGCAGCCCTGAAGCTACTGTGTTGAAACTGGAAAGTAGATCATCACACAGCTGGTCTAAGACCAAGCAGTACTGACATGGCTTACAGCCACTACTGCAGACTGTTCCTGAATTATAATTTTGTCCTTCAGGTATCAGAAGAGGATTTGGGCCATTAGCTCCTATTCTGAGATAATCAAGCTCTCTAATAGATAAACTTCCCAGTCTCCAACAGAATTCCTAAAAACATTGTTTTATAATTAGAGACATTTGACAGCAACAGTTTCTACACAACCTACGTGCAAGATCCTTACCCTCAGACATTGAAAACATTATTTTAAAGTACCTTTGCATACCTTTTCAAGCTATCTGCTAATAATATTAAATACTATCCAAAAAGATTTAAATTACAGTAAATACAACTATTCCTAATATGGTAAGTTCTCTCTGCTTTAAGCAGCCTTCTTTGCATCTTCATGGTACTTTAACTCCTGGTGTTTGTCTAACAGCAAGTGTATTAGATCTGATTAAATGCCACAAGTAAGGCTTCAGTGGAAAAAACAGCATAATCTTACAGTGCCTAAGGGATGAACAGCTTATGCAAGCGGGGTATCATTTTGCCCTTGAGTAAATCACCACATTCTTTCAGTGTCCTACATATGTATAGACACATAGCTATGTTTGGAAAGCGTTGTAAAATACCCTATTTTAAACTTCAAACACTGCAAAAGCTACAACCACATCTTTTCTCCTTTGGGAGAGTCTGTCTGTTGTGCCACATGGACTAATGTATAGATCCTGGAGGACCATTTTCTACATTTCATTTCAACTCCCATCTAACCTGAATATGAACATGCTGGCAGGGCTCAGGTTTTTATGATCCAATATCCATATGAAATCTGTTCTGATAGATCTTTAATTGAAAGCTCCTAAGAAAAATTAGCAGTTGTGCACTGTCAATCTGGTAGGTGATAGGCACTGAAAACTGGCCACTGTGGATTATGTACGGACTGCAATGAACCATATTCTGATGGAGTGCTGTAGAAATGAATGGTATCCCACTCATCTTAACCAACCTAAAAGTGGAGATCCAGTCAGAATTAATGATGCAATCTCCCTAAGAAAACACTGCAGAGGGACAGGCAGCTGCAGAGTCAGAATCATATCACACTGTAATGGGTACCAGCTCCAGTTCAGATACCTGATGTGCCATCACTGCACATAGAGACAGCTGAAATGATTAGTCAGGACCAAGTATTTACCTTCCAGATGGTCTAACGTGGGTGAGATGAATCCAACCCTCGCCTTCCAATTCAGATGTTGAAATGATTAAAAGACAAATACCTCAGTGCAACAGAGAGGTACCTCAGATGGCATCTTTAGCTCCTCCTAACTCTGTGATGAGGGTGCTGAGGAACTTGCATGACAGAGAGATCCTGAATGTTGTGAAGGGAGATGCCAAGGACTAACCCACAGGAAAACCCAGGCACAGGCTGTGTTTGAAAAGGATCTTCTCTGATCTCTTGGGGGAATAGATGCCAAACTTGGAATAAATTATAGGATAGGAGGCAGCAATCACTCAGCCTGGTAGGATAAATATTTGCTCTGGAGAGAGCTCTATTCTAAGAATTCCTGAACCTAAATAGTTTCCAATCCACCTCCTGACCGTGGGTGGTGGCTCTAATGGTACAATTGTAGGGGGGTTATTTTTCAGCTTCATTTTTAAGCTGATCCACTATGCAGATAGGAATGCAAGATGTGAAGGGTTAAAAAGAGCCTAAATAAAAAGACTGATGACTTAACCATGCTTAAGTCTCTGTCCTTTTGTTTAAGACCCAATCCTATCCCTGCTCCCAAAAGTCCTCATACATTGTCATGCATTTTCAAGCAGTTTCATATCACTGGATGAAATATAGGCACAGAACCAGGAGCTTGGATCAGAACTGGTAGTCCTGGTGTCAAAAATCAGAAACAAAAAAAAAGTCCTCTCAGACCTTCATTACACAGCTGGGAAGTATCAAAATGAATAATTCTATGACATTTGTCACAGTCCTGGTAAAATTCAAATAGAAATTATAAAAAAAAATTTTTATGTCACTCTTCTGTGTTATGGACTCACTTTGGGTCCAGTATCTGAGCTGACTATATCTCTAATAATGACAAGTTTGTGAAACAGGGATATCAGGTGCTTCCTGACCCTGTTAGACATGTATGTTTTTGGCATACAGATGTCTTCCGCAGCAAATCTTTCCCAGATGCATTTGCCTGAGTCTTCTCCCACCACACCACTTTTCATCCCATCATTCCTCCAAGCCTGGCCCTGGGAGGGCACAGGCGCTGGAACATCTGTTTCTTCAGAGAGAGGCAATATTGCTGCTGACGTGAGCGCCCTGATGGTCTCCTCAGTCTGTGCCATGGCAAAGCAGAAATTTTCAGAAAGACTCTTTAGATTAACAGAAGGACCAGGAAGGGATTTTGCTTCAAACAATGTCCTGGAACCTTTCAGAAATGGAAGTAACTCAATCATTCTGCAAGCCATTATGCATGACAGCCTGTCAGATAAGTCTCAACATCCAAAAGATACTAATACAACAAAAGATGAGAATGAAAACAGTCTCAAGAAAATCAACAACTGGACTTTAAAGCCCAGGTCCTCTGGTGCCTTTGGATGTCTCTCACAACCCCAGTTCAGCAGCAAGAGGAGGTAGCAGTTCAGAGGGCAACCCTAAGCTTCTTCACTAGATTCCCCAAGAGAGAACTATGGAGTACTAATGACAGCACAATGGTGCTTTTAGTGACACACCATAAAGCTTGTGCTTTAGGGTGTTTGTCTTATGCCCTTGACTTCATATGAAGGGACTTAAAGGAGACAAGGTCCTCAGGGTAAGATGGTATCTGGATGTGTCACAGCATTAATTAAATATATTTCATTATAATTATTAAATATTATTAAATCATATATTATTAAATCACACCAGTTGCTCTAGGGCAATAAATATATAGGCATCTAAAAAACTACTTTATCATAAATATTCTTTACCATTTTCTTCCCATTGTGATCCTCACTTCTCCCTTATATTATTATTAGTCTGTTATAAATTAGCTGACCATTTCAACCATTCATCTTCCTCTGTTGGTGGTTTGCAGAGCTTGTACCCACAATAGGGCCCCACTATGAACCAGTTCATCCAAGGTAACGTGACCCATTTGAACCAGTCTTAATAAACATCCGGCTGAAGAACCAGCTCAGGTAGAATTATATTTTCAAAACCTGAATGCTACTCTCTTTACTTTTTGCCAGAGGAACCAACAGAGGCTTGCTCTAATTCTGTAGTGTTTTGTAAAGCTAATTTGTGGAGTAAGCTCTGGTGACGACAATATTTCTTTCAGACCTCATAACACCTTATCCAAAATAAGAAGTATACTTTGGTCTGAAGGATAGAGAAGGCATCCAGGCACAGGGAGGAAACAACTGAAACGGAACAGTGGGCTTTAAGTCACATTGTGCTTGAGCAGGATTATAATACTCTCAGGGCTGTGTTCTGAATCCCTTCTTCAAACATTTCAGCATAATCAGCTTTTTAGGCCTTTCAGTTCCATGCCAAATGGCAATAATGCTGACACTGTCCACATGATCCAAATCACCTCCAAATAAGACATAACAGTACTGTCATCACACCACTCCAGTAACCCTATGCAGCCATAAGGAAATCAGGTTTTGTTATCCATCATTGCAAGAGAGTCTGTCATCATTCTCCTGTTAGAAGCAGGGATACCAAAGACACAAGGTGAAAAAGCAGAAATGAGAAGTAAGCTTTTCATGTTGCCAAAGACCAACACCATTGTCATAGGAGATCCTGATGTTTCTGGATACAGTGATATTGCCAGAAAGTTACCATGTGGCATTATGACACTCTGCAACCTACTACTCTTGCTGTGCGGGTGCACAAGAGATGGACAGAGGCTTTGTCCTGAAGACCTTAGTATAGAGATAACCTAGAAAGCTTCTCTGTGATTGCTTCCTGAGATGCAGTAATTGGTTATGTTGACACTTGCAGTCCCTCCAGGGCAATGTTAAACAGTTCAATAGACACCACCGGTGGTGTAATCTGAGCTGGTAGACTTTTCTGTGGAGTATTCACAGGTAGGTAAGAGGTGAATAGATAAGAAACCTGTTTCTCAGATGTAACTGGGAAAAATTCTGGTCTTAAAACTTCACTGCCAGCTCACTGAGTTGGATACTGGTCTTTTTTAGGAGGCAACCAAAAAAATCAGTGACTTCTGGTGCTACCTAGCTGAGGTTGGTGACCAGCATCCTGTACTATTCTAGGCTGTTCTCCACTGAAATATACACTTGAGGGCCATAGACAGCAATGCTTCATGTAGCTAATTACTGACTCTAAGTTGGCATCAGCTACTGAAACAGAGTAAAGATCAGCAGCCTGAGCCTTGTCTCAGCTGTCAGTGGGACTTTAGCCATGAATGTTTCAGCTGCCAACAGCCATGAATGATTACCAGTATACAGTAAATTTAAGGTGTCAAAGGCTGTATCACACTTTAAAACAAGTATATTACTAGCATTAGAGGCAAGAATGGACCACTTGGGACAACCCTGATAATACCAGGTCTACTCTGATAATTATAATGGACATCGACAATTCATTATGAGATGGCAGCCCCTTTACATGGTGTGTGTTGAAGAGGTTTGGACTACAGAGCTCCATCTTTGCATCTTAGGCAAACATGAGGAGAATATTTGGCTGTGACTGTGAGGATAGTCTTTCTGCAGCTTGAGAGTTCTGGATGAAAAATTGACATGTAAGCAGTCATGTTCTGACCAAGACTGAATTAGAGCTCAGCCTCGTAAGTTGCAGAATTACACACATATAGAAATCAAGAAATCAACACAGCTCAATTCTCTCTGATCTTTTATTTAGATATCTGCAAACTGCCCAGCATAGTTGTGTAGTCTGCAGCAGTTTTTTTAAGAGAAAAAAAAAAGTCTTTGCAAATCTACCAGTTCATTAATAACTCAGATTTTCATAGGAACACACCACTTACGACAAAATCATTGTTAGAAAAGGTTTCGGTGTTTTGTGGTTTTTGTGTGTGGTTTTGGTTTGGCTTTTTGTGGGTTTTATTTTTGGTTGGTTGGGTTTTGTTTGGAGGGAGGGGTGGTTTGGTTGGTTGGTTTGGTTTTTGTCGGCTTTTTTGGGGGTTGCTTTTTTTGTTGTTGTTGGGTTTTTTGTTTGTTTGTTTTCAAATACAGAATGAAATTCCTTTTCAAAATAAAGGAAAACATAGAACTTCCTCAATCCTGTAGCAGTGTTAGCCTTTCTGGGACAGGTAGGCAGCCTAGGATCAAGTCCCCCTTCTGCACAAAGCATAGGTCTTCAGCATTAGACTTTGCTGGGGTGGTTTATTTTACTTAAAATTGCTCTCAAGATATTTAGGTTTGTTTTGATATAGAATAAGAACATTAAAAAATGTGCATGTGTCCTGCAGAGTGAAAGAACAACTCTCAGACAGTTCTACTCATGCAGCTCAGGTCAACAACTTGTTCACCAGAGCACTGCCACAACAATAAAAAATACTGAAAAACAAAAAGATGTAAGTGACCCACTCTGAAATGTTCCTGACAATTTGAGCTGAATCTCAGTACAATATCTTTATCACAATGCCATCTTCCCTCTCTGAAACTGTCACTGTCACTATAGTAACTGCCATATTAAAAAAAAAAATTCCCCTGCTAATCTTGAAATATGAACATATACCTAAAATAGCAATGCTTGCTGCATCAGTAATATCACCCAAGGATTTTGCAGTGCTTTCAGAGAGATCATAAACACAAAATTAACAAAGAAACATTTTGTATTTGATAGAATAAGTATGCTAGCTGTCATACATGGAGTTACGGGGCTCCATCTCTTAATGAATCAAGATGTTGGTACAGGGGAAATCATGGAAGAAAGAAAAGATGGAAATTACTTTAGAAAGAAGACATGACTATTGTGAAAAACAAGGCAGATTTTTTTTTTTTCTGCTTTACAGCTGTTACAAGAGCAAGTAGCAGTCATATTGCAGGAAGATAACACATTGCCATGAGCAGGCACAACTCACCATGTCTTGTTTGCCATTGTTCTCCATGTTGAACTGCTCCTCGATTCTGAAAATCACTGGGAAGTACTGTGAATAATTGCACAGAGACAGCCAAGGGATAAGGCAGATCCCTACTGTACAATATATAAGGATCAGCATAAATTAGAGCTAGCACATGATCTGTCCTTCTGAGTGCAAAGAAGGATTTTCTTCCAAAGTAATTAGGCTTTATGTGCAAAAGGCTTTTTTTGCAGTACTTGTTTATAGATGCCTGATCAGATACTAATCGCTTTATCATCTTCCTTAACCTAAATTTTTTTGCTGTTGTCTAGGATTTTTAGTGTGGTAGCAGGCACAGATAATAGTCAACAGCTAAATGTGTCAAATCCATGATTTTTGTTTCTTCCTGTAATTTTTTCATTACAAGTTGTGATATAATAATTACAGCCAGTTATCCTTGTTCAGAATAGAAACACTTAAAAATGGTTAAAAATTTAATATATGAAGTATTAAGCTCTGTTTTAAATGTCACTGAACTTCCTTTTGTTGACTTATATGCCTAAAAAAAGTATCCTGCAGGCAATGCTGGGCATGAAATAACATTTTTAGCAATATAAAAAATATATATGCAGCCACAGAACCAGTTTTCCACATTGTTCCTCCAACTTACTGTAAACTACAAGCATACACTTTGGAGGCAAGAAGGCAGATTGAGACACAGTCTATAAGGGTGAACCACTGCTTATTATCTACCCAGTCACTGGCTTCCCAGCTGAGAAGGTCAAACAAAAGGAAACACTGTGATGGTTTTACAGTCAAAATAAATGGATTGATGGAACTGCATTGAAATCCATGAAAATGGAAATACATTGAAATCACTTAGCTGATTGAATTCAGGAAATATTTATTACATGACAATGGCCTTCAGACTATAACTGCACTGAAAATTCGCTGGAGTGAGCAACCTACTCTTTGGATCACACCTGGATACACAGAGCTACACTGCAGACTTCCTGTGCAGCTAGAAGTCCTTGCAGCATGTTATAGAGGTCTTTGCATTGCCTTGGCCTGAGCTGTTTGGTGCTTCCTTCACTCTGAGCTACAGAAAGCCCTGTTTCTTCTTCTGGCTTATGAAGTGAATGGTGGGAAGGTATGAGTGGCCCGTCAGATCATATCAGGAATTGTGCACATCCCTCTTTGCTATGAAATGGTTGGTTTACTAGCCCAAGTGAATTCCCAGTCCAAGTTTTAGCCCAATGCTCAGCTGTGTTGGTTGAAAGGGCCATTGGAATGTCAAGCAACAAGGTTCTGTGTGTGGCTAGAAAGGACATGAGCAAATTCCCTACCTATATTTCAATGTCCTTAGTAATTTTAGGCCCCTCTCATTTACTGTACATGACCCGTCCCACTGCCTGCACATATATGTGGTTCAGGCTGAGTTGGCTTCCACAGTCAGCTGCAGAACTTCTATTGACCTAAGTGGCAGTGGGAACTAAGATTTCAGCAAGTGTGATAAACTCTGCATCCCAAACACTGTGGGTTGCTGAAAGAAGAAATGGAAACAGGAGGAGGAAGGAGGGAATGGGAAAAGTTACTTGCTGAAAGCTGCTTTGCTGCCTGGGTCTGAAGGAAAAATTTTGATTGGCAGC
>JANHGN010021873.1:43068-90195 GCA_024605025.1 Megaceryle maxima | reverse complement strand
TTCTTCCAATGCACAAAGCCACGCTAACACAAACACAAAAAAAAAAAAACAAATAAAAAAAAAAAAAAAAAAAAAAGAAGAAAGCCTTATGCTTCTGTTATATAATGAAATCTAGAAAACTTGAGAAACTGAATGATTTTGTAGGATTATGAGACCAAGAGGAGGAGAGAAGCTTCTAAAATTTGTTGCATTTGTTCAAGAACATGATTTTAAAAGGACCTTGTCCATCCATTTCAAAATGAAATAAAAGTCTGTCCCCTCCCCAAAAAGAGTTCTGAAATGTATTCAATATCTTTGCTGAACAATTTATTGCACATGATAACACCAGCACATACACTTAATTAAAAGTACCGAAACATCAGAACTTTGTCAAAAAGCTGGGAGGTGTTGGCCTATGTCCCAATTAGTTCTTTTATTAGCTACTCTTGTAGAAGAATTTTTAATGAACTGGGGATGGATTTGATCAGGAACTGATTTAAAAGAACAGGTTATAAACAGTATGTTGTTGAAGGGTAGGAGATCAGGTTATGCCCCAATAGAATTAGCTGTGTAAGACTAAGCCACTTTCATCACCTCATTTGTGTTAGAATTAATTTTGTTTCTTATGTGGACTTTTTAAATGGTTGGGTTTTCTATGCATTTGTTTTAGACTGACAGAAAGATGCATTTTTAAGGATTTTAGGTTTATTATATACTTTGGGGTTTGCAAGGGGAGGAATAATGACATGAAACAAAGACTATGTAGGTTTACCTTAAAACCTTACATATATGAGTGTTACACAGAAGGCCTCCGAAAATTTGAACTTAGTGGGAAAATTTCCTCAGTTTTAAAATGAAACAGACATTAATTATCATAGAGTGGTTTGGGTGGGAAGGGACCTTTCAAATTCATCTAGTCCAACCCTCCTGTACTGAGCAGGGACATAGAATCATAGAATGGATTAGGCTGGAAGGGACCTTAGAGATCATCTAATCCAACCTCCCTGCCATGGGCAGGGACACCTCTCAACTAGAGTAGGTTGCTCAAGCCCTTATCCAACCTGTCCTTGAACACTTCCAGGGAGGAGGCATCCACAACCCCTCTGGGCAATCTATTCCAGAGTCTTACCACTCGCATACTGAAGAACTTTTTCCTAAGAACCAATCTAAACCTATTTTCCCTCAGTTTAAAACCATTTCCTCTTGTCCTGTCGCTGCACAGTCTTGTGAAGAGTCCCTCTCCACCCTTCCTGTATGTTCCCTTTGGGTATTGGAAGGCAGGTACTAGGTCCCGCTGGAGTCTTCTTTTCTCCAGGCTGAACAATCCCAGCTCCCTCAGCCTGTCCTCAAAGCAGAGGTGCTCCAGCCCCTGGATCATCTTTGTGGCCCTCCTCTGGACTTGTTCCAACAGATCTATGTCCCTCCTATGGTGGGGACACCAGAACTGAATGCAGAATTTGAGATGGGAGTCTCACAAGAGCAGAGTAAAGGGAGAGAATCATTCCTTCTGATCTGCTGGTCACACTCCTCTTGATGCATCCTAGGATACTGTTGGCCTTCTGAGCCGCTTGAGCACATTGCTGGCTCATGTTGAGTTTCTTGTCAATCAACACCCCCAAGTCCTTCTCTTCAGGGCTACTTTCAACCCACTCTGTACCCAGTCTGTAATTGTGCCTGGGACTGGCCTGACTGAGTTGCAGGATCTTGCACTTTGATTTATTGAACCTCATGCAGTTTGCACTGGCCCATTTCTCAAGCCTGTCAAGGTCCCCCTGGATGGCATCCAGTCCCTCACGTGAGTTCACCGCACCACACAACTTGGTGTCATCAACAAACTTGCTGAGGGTGCACTCGATGCCATTGCCCATGTTGCAGACAAAGATGTTGAAAAGTGCTGGACCCAGAACAGATCCCTGAGGAGCTCCACTTGTCACTGGTCTCCCACCTGGACATCAAGCCACTGATCACAACTCTTTGATTGTGACCTTCTAGCCAGTTCCTTATCCAATTCTCTTATCTTAATTCTTTCAATATCCATTGCAATCCCCCACTAGGATGGCACGGCTTGTCAGAGTCTCAGTTCTGTAAGATGCTGATAATGTGGATGGGATGATAAACACACTCTGCCCTGCAGGATTTTGTGGGAGGGGTGTAGTTCCTGACTTCACCAGAGCACTCCTGCACTTCAGAAGATGCATCCTTGCTTTTGCTTACTTTATTTTCTACAGAAATGTACCCTAAACTCCAGGAGTCAAACTGATATATGTCAGCACAGTAGGCCATGTACAGACTTCTCCTATTTTATAACAAGACCTTACCTCAAAAGAACAGAGAACACACTTAAAATTAGATACAAGGTTAATTGTTTTTCTGTCTCAGGGGCCAAATTATCTTTGCTTTTACTACAAAATTTTATTTTATTTTTTTAAACTGTGAACCAAGTTTGATAAATCTGGCCTGGGATATGAAGTCTTATTAGGCTTCTCTCACAGAAAGAAGGAAAATAATGAGTTTCTAATTACCAATCATATTAATGATCCATGGGCCAGCACATGACCCTCCCTGTCCCACAGATATTCTGGTTCTCCAGTGCTTACAGGTATGAAAAAATGATGGGTCTACTGAGAAAAATGGTTCAATTTTTTCTGCATTAGTCATTTTACTGACCACTTTAAATAAGATTACCACGTTTAAACTGGGTAAACATTGTACTTATTCTGTCAAACTTCAGTGATCGACTGTGTTTTGAAAATAGCTTTGAAACCTCTTTTAGTTTATTTTAAAAAACATTTCCTTTCCAGAATATTCCTTGGAGATTTGCCATTTCTTTGACAGCTTGGAGAGAGACCCATCAGGCAGTGTTTCTGGTAATGTATATTGAGAACAAATCCATATAAATCCTGCCTTACCTCCACATCTGAGATAGAGTTTAAGCTATGATTTAATATCATTACAGAAAAGGTCTGCTTTTCACTTGACTTAGATGATTTAATAATTTAATGTTGTGGTAAGGAAGAGAGTTTATTTGTAGGAAACAGATCCAGTCCTTAAACAAATCAGTAGGGCAACTGAAATACCTCCTTTGCTCCTTGAAATCAGAATTGTTCTATTTTTGGAAGATCATTTTGGTAATAACTCTAATTTGAGGGTAGATACGTTCAAATTTCTTTTGTCCTCATTTTGGTATAAGATTTATAAGGCTTTGGCAGAGCTATGCATCTTAGTCACCCTCAGCATAAATGGGTATTGTTCTACCTACGTAGTACAGCCTAGTAGTTCCCAATCTCATAAAGCCCCGAAGGAATAATCAAATCACGCTCTTATAATGCCGTGTGCAGATTTCAAACTAATCTTTATCTTCTCCCTGAGTGAAATGGGATAAAATACCTGTTTTATTGAACTCGGTCTAATAGATTCCCTTTAGGGAGGGAAGCTAATGCTAATGTACATTTCCATGGAAACGGAGCTTGCAGAGGTATCTCACAGGCAGTGTTTTGGGTTAAGTGAAGCAGAGTTTGGGTCCCACTTTCCAGACAATCTAAACTGATTACGTACTGCAAAGAAGCAGTGCCAATCTCCCTGTTATGACAGTCGTCTTCCTTCGGGGGCTCGGTACCCCCTGTGAGAAGCACTCCCACCGACTCCCACCTCTGCACTTCCCGCAGGCTCTGCCCCACCCCTGCTTGCTGCAGAGCACCAGCTGCCAGCTTCTGCTTGCCTGTTTATCAATGAATTTATTTTTAGTGGGTTTGAAATCAAAATGCACTGACCTGCATGGTGCCCTTTGTGTACTCCCTCTGCACTGGCTGGGGTAACAAGGAGAGGGAGGACTCAAAGTCAGGGAGGGCAGCATTTCAACCTTTTTAGCTGCAGTTTGGCATTGCGACACAGAGTGCAGACCAGCTCAGACATACATGTGGCATTTCAGCACAATAGTTTTTGTGAGCAAAGAATGACCATCCTCTGCATTTACTGCAGCTTATATTTTGCAGGTGCTCTAATCTCATCTGAATTTCAAAGGATCTCCGGGTGCAAAGAGCCTGAAAATTTGAAACCATCACTGTAGTCAGCTGCTTAGGATTCTCCTATTTGTTGCCATAATGGTTACTTTGAAAGAAGAGAAAAATAATTGAGTTCTGGTACCTTAGTATGTCTAAGCCAGCGAGGTCCTTCTGAAAATCCTGTTATTCTTCAAATAGAAAACAGATTACATTCTTTACCTTTGAAGAAAAAGCAGGGCATCTTTCCTTAGTTTCTTTCTCTTTTGTGTGTCTGTTTTAATTTAGTTTAATTCATTCAGCCTTTGCTGTTCATTTCTCATTCTGTTTCAATGCCTTATTAGTGAATCCACTTTTCATTTATTATTATTTGCATTATCTTAATGCATAAGGACCAACATTCCTTTGTCCAAAGAGCTGTATAGGTCACCAAACAAAGCAAAACAAACAAACAAACAACAAAAAAAGCATGTGATAGAAAGAGAAGACCAGAGACTAATCCAGACAGGCAGAGAAATCTTAAGAAACGTCTCAACCATATTTGTCAGCTTGACAGGCAGGGGTCTTAGAGCACCATCAGCATAAACATATACATTTGTGTTAAGCAGGATTGCAAAGAAAACTTTGACAGGCAATTTTGCAGGAAAGACCTGTGTGACAGATTAACATCAACAAATTCTTGAAATGGATTTACATTTTCAAAGGACCACTGTTATCAGACACAATCTCAATCTCAAATGAGCTCTACTTAAAGTGAGCATGGAAAAAGGAGGAAGGCTGGACTACAGATAGCATCATTAGACTCTGGAGTAGAATCTTTCCTTCTTGGTGGTAACAAGCTATGTAATGCACACATTCATAATTGCATACATGTACAATGAACATCACATATATAGAATCATAGAATCACAGAATGGTTTGGGTTGGAAGTAACCTTAAAGATCATGTAGTTCCAACCTCCCTGCCCTAGGCAGGGACACTTCCCACTAGACCAGGTTGCTCAAAGCCTCATCCAGCCTTCCAAGGAGGGGGAAACTACAACTTCTCTGTGCAGCCTGTTCCAGTGTCTCACCACCCTTATAGTAAGTAATTTCTTCATTATATCTACTCTAAAGTTACCCTCTTTCAGTTTAAAACCATTAGCCCTCATCCTACCACTACACTCCTGATAAAGAGTCCCTCCCTGTCTTGCCTGTGGGCCCCCTTTAAGCACTGGAAGGCTGCCATAAAGTCTCCCTAGAGTCTTCTCTTCAGGCTAAACAACCGCAACTCTCAGCCTGCCCTCATAGGGGAGGTGCTCCAGCTCTCTGATCATCTTCATGGCTCTCCTCTGGACCTGCTTCATCAAGTCCATGTCTTTCTTAAGCTGGGGATCCTAGAGTTAAACACTGTACTGCAGAGTCATTATACGTATGCAGACAGACAAATACTGTCCAGGGAATATGTTATTACCTAGAATAATCTGGATGGTTCAACTTTTCATCTTTCTTCACTACTCAAAATAGAAGAAAACCAGATTCATATGAAAATGCCATTAGCGTCGTTTTCCCAGACTGTATTACACTTCACAAAGGCAAATATTTGTAGGCTGGAAGCAAGCAACGTCTATTTTTTCCTGCAGTAATTTGGTGAAGGGAGAGCTTCCCATTTCAGAGCTCTCAGGCACTCAGCCCTGCAGAATACTAAGGACAGCTTCCCCCATGCATGGTTTCCATGGGGTATCACACAGAGAGGAAAGAGCACAGACTGATAGAAGAAATATTTTTATGAATGTCAAGGACAATTTATTCTGTCTTTACAAGCAAACCTAAGGAAAAATATGTCAAAAATGCCTCAGCATAAGAAACTGCACTGTACTTAGTCCCTTGGCTTAATGTATCAGAAAAATATATGCATCTCAAGCTGATCCTGCCATGATCTCTCCATCTGTGGCACATCATTTATTCCAGTAGTGTCTAAGGTGCATTCATTAACACAATATTCTCCCAGGTTCATCATAAATGAGTGTTACAGGTACGAACCTAGGGCCGTGTCTGAATTTAAATCTGGATTTTCATTATATTATTCTACTTTTCAAAAAACAGCACTTGACATGGGCATTTTTCAGATTGTCAGGCTGACACAAATGCATATAGTCTATACAAGTTTGAATTTTCCTTAGGGTTATGTTTTAATCAACACACATTTATTATTTTTGATCCTTATCCACACCCAACTGTATGATGAATTTGTATGTATAATATTTCTTACTTGTGTTACAAGATGGTCCCAACTTCTGAGCCCGGCTTCTGTAGTAGTAGGTAACATACTAAACCTGAGAAAAGGCACAGAGGCTGCTTCAAATAATTGTAGGAGGTTTAAACTTTCGCCCTGAAGAAAACTGTTTATATCCTGCTACACTGATGACTTGCATCTGTGTCCCATGAAGCTGCCTATAGCAACCAACCACTTAGTTACCAGACCTGAGAAAAACCTGCGACAGCCCCAGTAACCGGTCACTTTTAATAGGATTTTGCCACACATCATCTTCTGCTTTGCCCAGGGGAAAGTTAATTTCATATTGTGTACAAGCAGTTTGGGTGGTTGATGCATCTGCAAAGGCTGCCAAAGCAAGACCTGGTGCACTTAACCCCCAGCACCTGCCTGCACCAGCAAATCAGTGGGAATTCAAGCTTCAGAGGCGCTACCCTTCTCTCACAGCACGAAGGGAGCAAACCAAAGACTGACTTAGGCAGGGTTATGGTGCAGAGATGGGATCACTACTTGGAGAAGGCCCAGCAACTCCACAGGGCTCAGCCCTCCTCGCAGCCCACATCTGGTTGAAGATGTCCTCCCTTGCCAGGTGTGGGAGGCTCAGGAGAGCGGCATGAGACCAGCAAGGGTCACATGGCACATCTAGCCTGGAAGCTTGGTGCATATCTCCATGCAGAGGACTCGCTGCACCTGCACTGGGATGCTGAACCCACTGCACCCTGGCAAGGAGTGCTCCATGCATACACAAACCTCCTCCATTGTCTGCTGTGCCTGCCTAACCCTTTTGAGCTCCTCCCAACCTTGTGCATCCATGTTACTCCACTGTTACATCCCTTCCTTTCCTCCCCTGCCCTTCTCTACCCAGCACATATTTTTTTTCTTTCCATGTACTTGTTCCTCCACTGTGTAGTCCACTCAAAAGTACTTAAAGAGAATTAAATGATATTCAAGCATTACCTTGTGATTTTCACATTATGTCCTTTCCTTACATCTATTCCACTTTCAAGACTCTTCAGGACAGTTCCTGTGTATTTTCTGCATCCAAATGGGCTCCCAAGTCAGTCCTTAGGTACAGCTGCATCAGATGTAACAAATAAATAATATTTGTGAAGGACTGCAACCAGATAAGGCTCTAAATTTTGTACAAAGATATTCTGTTGATGATTATCAGACTGTATCTATGTCATTCTAGAAATCTCCTCAGCTCTGTAAAAGCCTTTGGCTGACCACTGTTCCTGGTTTTCCAACCTCTGTCTTTGGATATTTAACACAACTGCTTGTTCTGGCTTCAGACTACTCTGATGTTATAAATACTCCTACTCCTTAGACTCTCAAACAAATTACATCCATGATGATGATAAATGATGGTTTGCAAAGTTCTCAAGAGGTTTGAATGACTACTTTGTTGTTGTTTTATCTGATTTCCTACTTAATTATGCAAAAGATTGGGTTTTTTTCAACACAGCTAAATAGAAAGTACCAATGTGTTTGAGAAGAGCTGGCAAAAGATAATTGACAACTAATCATCATTTGAATCCCATATAGTAAAGGGTATGCCTGATCATTTAGGATATGGAAAAGTAATTCTAATTTTCATAAACAGTCAGAAGTATTATTTACCCTGTTTTTAATGCAAGGAAAAATTATGGTCTGAGGAATAAAAGAAATTATGTTGATACAGGGAAAGGCTGTAGTTAATATGGCATTCTCAAAATCTTGTGTCTTTGCTGGATGTATCTCAGGTTTGTACTCACATACTAGAGCCTCCATCACACATGCTAAAAATGAAAGAACTTGAACTTGCCACTGATCTCAAACCAGGCTGCTCTGCCAGTCTCCAGGGATGGTCTGGAAACTGGCTTGACACTTTCAGCTCATGATGACTGCACACTTTGAAACAGAGATGCAAACTAAATCATCTGAGTGCTGATCACTTTCTGGAGTCTTTCTTTTCTTCACCCACACACCCAGAAAGACAGGCAATGTTATTCATAATTCTCCAGTGAAAGAGTTGCATGGCACCTTAACCCACTACAGCAGACAAACAGTGGGCTCTGAGCCCAAACAGCCTGGAGACACACTTGTAACTGCAGCCTCAGCGAGGCTATGGTGAAACAGGTAGTGTTGAACTCTTACTCCTCTTACCCTTACCATATGAAACGAGGTGATTATGAGAAATCAAATGTTTTCTCCAGAAAACAGTCTGCATGCTTTCCATAGACCCATGGGAAGACATTTTATTTTTTATCAGTTAGGCACCTCGAAGACTTTGAAGTCTCTAAGGGAAGCTCTGGTCACTAGAGTGGCTAGGGCTTGAATTTTGAACTATGAACACTCTTCTGATAAACACTTCTCCTTATTGCTTTGCTACTCTCAACCAGTTTTTGTGTTAGCCCAAAGTCTGTTCTCAAAACACAGTGTCCGTAAGAAGTTAGACTTCAGCATGATTTGCTGCATGCAATAAAGTTTATTTTATTACATTTACTATGGCTAAACTGAAACGTTCTCAAAATGTCCTTTTCTTTTTTTTAGCATTCTGGCTTTCTCTTTAGCCTATTCCATTAAGTTCAGTCCTCAAAAAAGCAAGAACAAATAGCCTCCAGAATGACTTGCAAACCAAACATCTATTGCATAATATATAGACTACAGTAATTTGTAGAGATCCTGATTAAATATGTCATTACTCAGTGCTGAAAAATTTAGCCACCCTGTAGTGTCAACCTGTCCCTGCCCAAAGCAGTGTACAGCAAAATAATTAATATCTTTCTTACATCTCAAGATTTTTTTCTAATTTGGGTTTGACACAAAGGAGAGAGAGGAACTGACCACTGTGAAATGATCAGATGTAGCAGCAACAGAACAAAGAATAGACCTGATACATTCTGGATATAAGGCATTAAAACTGCTAGAGTTTAAAGAATGTCTTTAAATACAGGGCTGGGCCAGAATACAACACTGTATTGAAACTAAATACACTTTTCAGGCCTCCTAAATCTAACTTTTTTTTTGGAGAGTAAAAAACACATTTCTAGTGACTCATATACTTCCTCCTCCTCCACACTGACTGAGGGGATACACAGGACAGGGAAAATGGCTAGGCTCTATTTCACATAAAGATTTGAATTGCATTAGCTGTATCTGGGGAAAAGCATTTATACCCAGTATCAGTGTGCTTATATAAGTAAAGCATATTCTAAAACAGGAAGGGAACAGACTTTATTCCTAAATCATTTTTATACCAATATTATTGTGATTAAACAGGAATTTTACAGAAATAATTATTTCAGTACACACACAAAAAAATAATCTGAATTGCAAAGGCATTGTTGTCTCATGACTGGTTTGTTAAGAGTTAAGATGAAACTCTGAGACATGTATAATTCAGAAAGCAACAGAAAAAGGCTTTCGTTCTTTGGTCTCCTATGGAAAATACTCTACTGGAAGCATACTTGTTCCATCCTGCCCTTTTCGCTAAACTGAAACTAATTGCATCTTGAGCCTTAATCTTCCTTCAGAGATAATAACATGGGACTAAATTCTGCTCTCAGCTATAGCTGTATTAATCTGGAGTAAGGCCTTTGAAGTGGGATTCATTTTTATGCAACATACTTTTCAATATAGTCACTCTTCTCAGGTTTTATTTGAAATCCCACTTTCATCAGCTTAAAGCATCACTCTAACAATTAAAATACTAACTAATAATAACAATAACTGGCAGTGCAACAACACACTACTGTCTGAGGACCTGACTGCTCCTCAAAAAGGTGAATGATTGCAAACTCATAGAAGGAGCTTGCAATGCACAAGACTGTGGCATGCCCATGCCAGCACTGACCCTTCCTGAACAGCTGCCCTAAGCACACACTGCACAAGAGCCCTGGATTTTTGATTTCACCCCTGCTTTTTGTGGCTGAGCTGCGAGAATGGCAAGGCAGCATAATGTAACATGCTGCCAAGTGAGGTGGCTTATCACTATCACTAGGGGAGTTCAAATGCTGGCTGATAAAAGCGTACAGGGATTTATGCAGTGCAAGATCTTGCTTGAACGAGCCGGTATGGGTAACTTAATGTATTTTGTGTCCTCCCCCTGTCCCCTGCCCCAGTCTTTCATGTGTCTTCTGCTTTGATTTGTGTATAAACTTACGATTTTTCTGCTTTTACCCTGTATTTCTTTCTTCTGTTCTAGTGTTTGAGGTCTGAAGCAAACACTAGTTAATAAAAATTTGCTAAAATAATTCATTACTGCAGATAACATCTGTTCTTTCACCTCTTAAGATAACCTTCACACTTTTTGACATGCTTAGTCTGCGCTGTGGATTTTGAAAGCAGCTGCAGTTTCAGGCAAGCCATCTTCTGCTGCTCTCTGGCCTCCAAAATATCTTCAAGACGTGGTGAGGAAACCACTTTCTGGCACAGCAACAAGCCATCATGTACACAAGCATTTGAGGTTTGTCCTTGATGAGGAAGCTATCTTGAAAGGAAGAGGTACAATTACAGTGCCACTCTCCAGCTACCAGATGGAACATGGCAGGCCTTGAATCAGCTCCTAAAACTTCAAACACAGACAAGATGCCCAAGGTTAGAACAGCCTCATCCTATATTTCCTCTGAGCTGTCACAGAGGTGCCTGTTGTCCTTCACCACACAGACAGGGGAGGCAGGGAGGACAGCCTCCGAGCTGAAGCACCTCCATTGTAATGCTTTAAATTAGATTCCTACAAGATCTGTGCAAGCATAGGAACATTTTATCTGCTGCTGTGAAGCCCTGGTTCCCTGCACATGCAGGCACAGACAGAGCAGACTGCTATCAAACCTGTCATGGCAGCTTACTGTGGCCCCAGGCCCACAGTCACAGCTTCATCCCATACCCTGGATTTGAAGACAGAGGAGATTTCTTTCTGCTGAACATGGGTCTCTGACAGGAAAACATGCTGTCTGGTGCACAGGAGTGGGTAGTGTTAGTGCTGTGAGAAAGGCTGGTGTGCACAGGCAAAGGGAATGGTGGAACAGCTCCAAAAAATGATCAAGATCTTGGTATGTTCAGACTGGTTAGTCAGTCGGGAGACTGGAGACCCACTGAGCAGGTTGAGTTTAGAGTCACAGGATAACACTAGAAGGGACTTCAGAGATGACCTATTCTGAACTGCTCCTCAGGGCAGGGCCAACCTCAAGATACAGCAGTTGCTTAGGGTCTTCCTCACCTGCATGTTGAAAATCTCCAAGGGTGGAGACTCCACCATCTCTTGAAGCAACATGACCCAGTGCTTACCTGTTTTCAGTGTTTTCTATACAGATAGTCAGAATAGACCATCCTTCAATATGTAACTGTGGCTTCCCTTCCTCTGCTGTGTGTTTCTGAGGAGACCTTGGCTCTGTCTTCTCTATAACCTCCTTTTAGTTGAAAACAGAAGTAAGATACCACCTTAATCTCCTTAACCTTCTTCTCTCCAGGTCAATCAAGCACACATCCTTCAGCCTCTCCCCACACATCATATGCTCCATCTGCTGAACTTGCTCCAGCTTGTGAACACCTCTCCTGTATGTGGGGGACTAAAACTGAACACGGTACCCAGAGTAATGAATTGAGGAGAATGATTTGGTTTATCTGTCTATAACCATTCTCAAAGCCACTACTGTACAAATATATTCATCTTACTTATAAGCAAAATTGTCCTGGATTTTAGCATAATATTCTTGAAAGTCCCAGCAGAAGCTGAGGTTAGACAGGCTTGTTTGCCTAAGTGAGGGAGGCAGATCTGAATAGTTTCACAGAATAGTCCTTTGTCCTGCCTGTGATTCCAGAAGGGTGTTGCTGGAGATACAAAGAGTTTTGCTCATTTCCAGGGTCATTTCACAATTCCCAGGCTACAATTTTCTGTGCCTTCTGTAGCACAGAATGTCAACCAGGCTTGCTTGGCAGTTGATATCCACTTTGCTGACATTTAGTCCTTTGGCCCATGTGTCTTACTCCATTTTGATCTCATTCCAACTCAAAAGACTACAAAATAAATCCAGAGTTGTCTGTCTGAAGGCCCAACTGTTAGTTAAAACACCATGTGGATAGAGCTAAATGTGCTCTTTCAGAAGATGCCACTTAGAATCTCACCACCTAAAGTATCTCCAGAGGATTAGGATGGAGATGAGATGAGATAAATAGTCAGATGAATGTAGAGTACTTTAAAAGGTACAGACTGCCAGCACAAAGCAGGAGATGTCAAAATGGCTCAGGAATGACCTGTTGACTGATGTTGAGCAGCAATGCAGACAGGTCAGGCAAACAGCTGACATGATAGCAAGGGAGGGTAAGGGTGACATGAAGAGGGTGGACATGGAGAGAGAGGACAGAGGTGAACCTCCACTGGCTGAGACAGGCAGGACAACTTGTTTGGTTGACTGATGGCATGGACTGCAGCCGGCACAGCCTCTGGACAGCCAAGCTTCACTCTGTTTCCTATGTGCAACCCCCAGGGCCAGGGGCAGCAGTTGTACAGGTTGTGCTTTGCATCAAGACGTGTTGGTTTTGCACACTTCTTGACTCTGTATCTTTTGTTAAAAACAAACTTTTCAACTCATTATTTGCCTGGGCAGCTGGCATGACTACAGAGGTCTCTGCCCTTCAGCAAGCTTTCAGCTGTGGTTTCACAACACAGAGTGCTTGGTAGCCATACCAGCTCCATGTACCCTTGTCCTGCCTTCTGCTCAGCACCTGCCATGGTGTGCTACCTCCTCATCACACTCATCAGCACTCCCCTGTTTTGGGGAGAAGAGTTTGATAATATGGATGCAGGGACTTCCGTGCCATTTGACCTCATAGAAAGGCCCTGAGTTTTTTTTAAATAATTGCAGTCTCTGTTTCTGTCACTGGGATCTGATCCTGCTACTCCCTCCTACAATTTGCTCTTCTCAATTTCCTCTGCCTCCAGTTCTGCCTACTTCTGATGTTGGTTTGATATTCATGTCTTCTTTACTGTCATTAATAGTAGTGCTGCCTGCTACTGTTTTGCTAAGAGCTTCACAGCTGTAAACATCATTCTAAAAATAGATACTTAAACTAATAAGCTGGTAAGAGACTCAAGGAAGGAAGGAAGGAAGGAAGGATAAAAGAAAGAAAAATAAAAAATGAAAAAGAAAAGGAAAAAGAAAAAAAAAAAAAAAAAAAAAGGAACAAAATAACAATGACACAACAGACAGAAAGCCAGAAACCTAGACCTACAAAACTCCTTATCTGTGCTAGGGCCACTGAAGGAGAATGAGAAACAAATTAAGGGCCTGTATTGCAGTGAAAGTGATGGGTGGTATCTTTTCTTCCATGAAGGAATATAAACAAATAAACAATGTTCGGAACATATGAAAAGTTGACATCTCAAGGCCAACTGACTACAAAAGTTAACAGTCCAGAGAGTTGCTTTTCTTCAAGAAATAACAGAGAAACATTCTTTTTGACAACTAAAAAATGAAGTGATAACACATGACAAACATTTAAGCTTTGAAAGTTTAATCTTCACTTGGAAATGTTTTCTAGCTGTTGTCTGTGCTCAAATAAGCATTTCCCAGTAATACATCAGCTTCTTCTTTATCTTGGGCTGGGGACTGAGACTTGGACTTTGCCTGCTGTTCCCAGAACAAGCCTATGGATGTTATCTGCCCTGCAAAGCATCAGTGGTGCACTTTAATCCAGTTGCTGGAAGAAGGTATATTTTACTGTTCTTTTTCACAGTAATGCTTTTTATCAGCTTTAGTGAAAATTAGCTCTTCAGTTACTGCATGATTTTATGTGGCTAGAGTGACGGGATCATTTGCTTACTTGATTAATATACATATATATTAGTAAATAAGAATTATATGAAAACTATATACTTCCCATAGGAGATTTCACTGGAGCCAGGACTTCACTCTTCAGTGACTTTAGAGAAAGTGTTTGTTCTATGAAATGTTTGTTGTTTGGTTAAAAATTTAGCTGAGGACATGGCTTTAAAAATGTCTACAGAACTAATGTCTTCTTTATTTTGTTGTTGCTGAGAAGCAATCTCAGATTCTCATGGAATAATAGTGCCTTCTCATGCCATATTTCTGCTTGAAAGAAGCATATGCAAAGATAAAAAAAAAGCTCTTGACATTCATTCAATTCTGTGTAAGCTTTGATAATCTTTTATACATTAAACTTAATTTGAAGTTTGCAGAAATCCAATAATCAAGTATTGAATACTGTGAATGTCATGCCTTCTAAATAAAAGCTAATGACTACAAATAAGTAGGTCTCTCTGTCTTTTAGAAGGCATAAAGGATGTGACAGACTGGTACTGCACTTGCTGACAATGCATAGGAATCACAGAAGGTCAGTTAATTTTGCTACCAGATGCTCTGCAAATGGTGAGGAAAGTACACGTACCCTGTTTGTGCTAAGCCTATTAATGCAGTCATTAATTGCAGCCTTCTGCTCAAACAATATCCTGAATGTAAAATAAATTAAACACTATTGAAGGAGTTGCTCTTAGTCCAAACTGATTTTCAAAGGAAAAGTTATAGAACTCTAGTTCCTGCATGGTAATCACTACATAGACAATGTCACAGTGTGTATAGCACCTAGACAGAGACAAAATAAGGACCCACAGTCTGCTTCTTTTCTAAGAACACCTTTCTGAATTCTTTTCTTTAGAGTGGCTGTAAGTGAAAATCTTCCCAGTGAAAAGCTTCATTTGGCTTATGCTTCAATATCTGCAGTGTCATTTGATAGCTCAGGCAGGTACATTTTTCCTTGTTTAATACAACATTGCTGTCTTGAGCTTAGAAATACTGGCTTGGATGCTGTGCTTTGCTGTTCAGTGCTTGGCACAAAGGAATTGCCTTTATTATTGTGATTCTTAAGGGAACATGGGATCAGTTTTAGCCTGCAGTGCAAGATACATGCACTGCTCAGGATGCTGCACTTTATGGACCAAGATGCTCTCATTCCTGCCATTCTTTTTCCTTAAGGTTATGCTTGCACTAAGAGCCATGACAGGTTACATGCAGATCTGCTTTGTCAGATGTCATTCATCAGGGAATTAGTGAGAAGATTAACACCCAGGTAGCTAGCAAAGCAGAGTCATGCCAGCTATCTTTCTTGGAACAAGCAGCTACATCAGAAAGGCGCTGTCTTGTGGATCCTCTTTCATTTCAGAATAAGTTTACTTTTATGGTTCACCATCCAAGATACATGTACTTGAAAGACTAGACAGCCTGACACGTGGAGAAAATTGGAATAATGAAATTCTACCTTATTTCTGAATTAGAAACACTTCCTCCCTTCAAAAAGTTTGAAATCGTCCCTGAAGGAAAGTTATGCAAAAACATGAATTGTTTCAGTGGAACAGTGTTCTGCTTCAATTTCAGCTTCTTAAAACTCATATTTTGCTAAATAAATCTAACACTCTGCAAGAACAATATGCTAACATCAGTATATTTTTGAAATTATAGAATCATAGAATTGTTTAGATTGGAAAAGACCTTTTAAGACCATCGAGTCCTACTCTTAACCCAGCACTGTCAAGTTGACAGCTAAACCATGTCCCCAGGTGCCACATCTACATCCTTTTTTCAATACCTCCAGGGATAGTGACTCCATCACTTCCCTGGGCAGCCTGTTCCAGTGCTTGACAGCCCTTTCAGGGAAGAAATTTCCCCCAGTATCCAACCTAAACTTTCCCTGGCACAAATTGAGGCTGTTTTCTTTTGTCCTATCACTTGCTACTTGGGGGAAGAGACCAATTCCCACACCACTACAACCTCCTTGCAAGTAATTGTAGATAGTGATAAGGTCTTCTTCCCTCAATCTCTTTCTCCAGACTAAACAATCCCCATTCCCTCAGTGTCTCCTGACAAGACTTGTGCTCTAGACCCTTCGTCAGGGGTTGCCCTTCTTTGGACATGCTCCAGCACCTCAATGTCCTTTTTTAATGAGAAGCCTAAAACATCATTCAAGGTGTGGCCTCACCAGTGCCAAGCACAGAAGGATGATCACTTCCCTAGTCCTGCCAACCACACTATTTCTAATACAGGCCAGGATACTGTTGGCCTTCTTGGCCACCTGGGCACACTGCTGGCTCATGTTCAGCTGGCTGATGATCATCACCCCAGTTCCTTTTCTGCTGGGCAGCTTTCCAGCCATGGTTCCCCAGTCCTGCATGGGGTTGTTGTGACCCAAGTGCAGGACCTGTCACTTGGCCTTGTTGAACTTCATACCATAGACTTTGGCTCATCAATCCAGCCCGTACAGATCCCTCTATAGATGCTTCCTACCTTCATGCAGATCAACACACCTGCCCAACTTGGTGTTGCCTTCAGACTTACTGATGGTGCTCTCGATCACCTCATCCAGGTAATTGATGACTTTATTAAAGAGAACAGTACTGAGCCCTGGGGAACACCGCTTGTGACTGCCTTACAACTGGATTTGACTCCATTAACCACCACCCTCTGGCCTTGGCCATCCAGCCAGTCTTTTACCCAGCAAAATATAGGCCCATCCAAGCCATGAGCATCCAGTATCTCCAGGAGAATGCTGTAGGAAATGGTGTCAAAGGTTTTACTAAAGTCTAGGTAAATGACCTTATCTAAAAGGTCATTTTAAAATTCTGAATTGGAATGGTTTGCTCTGAGGAATAGTCCTGGAAATTTTTCCTTCAAAGATGACAGTTTCATAATGTGTTTGTCTCTGATGCAACTGTATTCTACAAGCAGAAGCAAGTCAGTTGGAGTTCTGCTCTAGTGGGAACCTGCTGCTTCCAGGTACAAAGACAGATAAATTACTGTAACTGCACAGCCTATGGGCTTTAGTCAGAATGTATTTGTCACAATTATCAGGTCAGTCATAATTCTTATACCTCTAACTTTTTAAAAAACATGCCAATCCTTACTAAGCACCAGTACTGACAAATCTCTATCCCATCTGGACACCAGCCTTTTTCCAAGATGATCTTCATGACACCAGGGAAGGAGGAGAAGGAGGGATTTGTTTCCATAATTGGTAGCACAGATTTATCTGCATCACCCCCACAGTGAGGAGATACCACAGATGACCTTGGTTCTGGCACATGCCCAGGACGGCCTCACTGGAGTTTCAAATGGCTGATAATACACAGGGGAATCACTCAGAGGCTTTCCTAGACTTTCCTAGGCTGTCCATGTCAGCACACTTAGGGGATGTCTCCTCTCCATCCTGAGTAACAGAAAGAAGCTGACTTGTGTTGGTGCAACATCATGGTGATGCAAGCATATGGCTGGACACAAGCTAGAGGTGACCTTTGAGAGTCCTCAGTGAGAAAGCTGTGACAAATATCATATAGTCAAGCCACAGTACACACCTAGTGCCTATCTAGAGGCAGAGCAGCTATTAGTAATCTTGACATTTCCTACCCTGCCCCGTGATGCTGTCACTTGGATGGATACTCATGTCACCTCCTGCACTGGTGGATGAGATTTTTAGGGTGCCCAAGGTGCATAAGTCCTCCTGAGATGATGGAACAGGTCAAGAATCATGATGGACATTTCACTATGCTTCAGTATTGGCAGGTAAAGACAATTTAGGAGTAGTCTCTGGGTGTTCTGACCATCAAATTGCAAGTGTCCATGCTGCCATGATAGGGATGGGCAGGATGGCACTGTGGTCCAGTCTACCCTGCAGGTATTACAGACTAGCCTCTGAGACCAGCTCTCATAAGAACTTACCCCTCTCACCATCACATACCTCCACACAGTCACCTGATTAACTAATCCACAGAGCAGCACTAACAGTGATTACCTTGGCAAGGCTGAGTTATTTTCAGTGCCTGTAATTCTGTTCCCTCCAGGTGTAATTACAAGAGTGATTAAAACCACCCAACTGTCTCCGAGAATTATTTCTTGAGAAAACAGGTCTTAAAATAGGCTATATATACTTTCTTATCTCAACTGTAGCTCAGGATGTCCTCAAAGCACTCTTACACAACCTCTCTGTGTTTCTTACCCTACGTTGGCAAACCCCAGCCCCTCCTTTTTTGTGTTATTACTGGTTATTAACTGTAGGGTGATTCCATAAACTTTTCATTCCCAGACCTCCAGTATATCTAATAAATTGTCTCTTCCCTCTTTCCTTGAAGATTGGCCCTTCACAGTTCGTATAGTGCTCCCCTGATCCCCAACCCCATCCCCAACCAGGCCAGGACTACAAATTCATAAAGTTTTATAGTCTAAAAACTTCTTTTCACTGACTAGGTCATACACAGTTTTCATGGGTTTGCTTCTCTGTGCTGTTACACAAAATTGTCAACAGATCAAAACTACACAGCAAACAGCCTGCTATGGGCAAAGGAAGAGCAGATGTTAGTGATTTAACCAAAAGAAGGACAAAAAGGAAAGCTATAACACAATAAAAAATTAGTTCAAGATGCGATGAAGAGTTGGAGTGTCCAATTGTGTAAGTCAGTCAGAAAAAAAGGTGCCCTTTTGACTAATGTTAGCTGAAGCTGGGTAGCTTTGTTAGGTAGCCTATAAGAAATACTCAAATTCCCAAACCACATTGTTAATATGCTTTCTGCAGTATTGCAGCTTCTCAGAAAAGCAAAAAAGTATATTTCACCTAATATATATATAAATTATTCATACTTTTTAAAAGAAATGAAGAAGCATTCTCTGGGTGATGAAGAAGTTCCTGACTGACAAATTTGTGTCTTTGGAAATAAAAACCATTAACCTATGGAGCATAAATGAAATCCCAAATAAGGTAACACAAAAAGATGCAAATCCCTTTGCTTTTACCAGGGTAGTTGTGAATGGGAATGCAAATCCCAGCTGTTTTACAGAGGCCAGCATGGGACCACTCTGATAAAAGCTCGTTAATTGTATGAAAAATTAAGACCAGTAAGACTGTGAAGAAAGACCACTTATTAATACTTTTTTTTGTTGCACAGTGCCCGATAAAGTAATTTTTTTCATATGTGTGCATGCTGACTGCAGGTAATAAGAAACACTTTCTGCTTCCAAACATTTGCATCTCTATTATACCCATGGCTCCAAAGGTACTTTCTGTTCTTTGAAGCTTTCACCTCAAACATGTTTCTTGATTTTGTGAAAAGCACTGTCATTTTATTGGAGTGAAGATTCTTCACAGTTGTAAAATAACAAATACATTTCCTCTGAATAAAAAAAACCCCCACCACCCTACCTTAAGGTAAAATTTGAAATACCTAGAACTGCAAGTGCCTTCTTTGCCTGTGGAGAGATTAAAGCAATCTCTGAAATGCATTTGCAAAGGAAGAATGAGCAAATCAGTTATTTTTGTGTTTAATTGCTGTAAAAATCATGCCTTGTTTGCCTTTTCATTATTTAAAGTCTTGGCCATAAAATGAAACTGTGGAATAAGAAGCATCACAGAAAATGGAGGAAAGAAAAAAAAAAAAAAGAAAAAGAAAGGAAATGGAAATGTTTGTGAAGCAGTTGAAAGATGGCTGCATGCCAATGATACTGCTCAAAGCATCTAGACTCTGACTGGCAAGAATGATGAAAATTCAGGAGCAAGATGATTAAAGAGAGAATGTAGAGGGCTTAACATAGCCAAAAAGTTATTGTTGTTTTCTTTTAGTTTTTTCCAAGAGCAGAATGCCGCAGTTCAAAAAGACAGAAATTGGAGGAAACTAGTGTCTCTGTGGGTACATGCTCAGGGTAGACAGAAGACATGAGCTAAATAAAAGTAACTATTATCATATGTGTCTCATATATGGACTGATACTTTGTTGATGGCAACAAAACAACAGAAATAAGATCAGGTAAATTCTCTTCTATCCACATTAATGTTGAGTGGGATAATTTGCAGAGTGATGCTGTCCCAGTGAGCGAGCTATCTCCGCTCTGGTTTAAGGAGGACTCATTTGTTTGAAGTGCTATGGGAATGCATGGGGACAGTCACAGTAGCTCCACATATGTGTAGTACTACGTTTTAGCTAATAATCCTGGGCAGATTTGAGATGGCCTGTGAAAAACTGTTTAGAGTATGTTAATAGTATGCTGCTTTAGTTCACTTGTTAATTCTCCTATAGGGATTTTTATTTGTTTGTTTGTTTGGGTTTTTTGTTTTTGGTTTTGGTTTGTGGTGGGTTTTTTTGTTGTTTTGGTTTTTTTTTGTTGTTGTTTTTTATGTTTTCTCTTTGTAATGTTAATTTATGATACTATAGGTGAGGAAACTGTAAAGTCATTAATCATAAGAAAATCACTAATGCCAAAAGTTTGCAGTAACTCCATTAGTCATGTCCTAAATTTTAAGCATAGACTTTTTGCTTTGCTTCCAACAACAGGAAAATAAGACATGTTTAAGAATAATTTTGTTTTACTTTTCCCAAAAGGCCTTAAGAATACACACCAGTGAGTTATTGAAATACAGTGGAAGTACTTGTTGATCACGCAGATATTTTAAGACTTCTAGTGCAAAAGCAGCTACATTAAGAGCTATAGTTACACATGCTTTCAGCCAAGTCACCGTGCTGTCTGTTTGTCATTTGGGGCCTCAGATGTGCAAAGCAAAGCAACAGTTATGCAAGGTACATGAGTTTGAACACAATCTGTTGTCTGACAAAGGCCTCAAGACAGTATGTTTTTAGTTTTATTGGCTAGGTGGTGACTGAGGTTTATTGAATATGTCCTGCTTGAAACCTACGTGAAGAAAGTACTCAGTTTATGGTTCACATTTCAGAATTTGTATATCCTATAATCATACCCTTATAAATCTTTTTCACCACTTCTTTGTTCTTCAGTAGGGTCTTCTTGTACTTCTAGCTGCACAATCTCTTTATACTCTGTCAGTATCACCATAATGGTGATTGATAATGATGTTTTGTCATGAGCAACTTTTTAACAGTCCCTGCTTTATAAAATTCAAATGAATCAGGCTGTTTGTGAATCACTTAATCCATGTCAGGAAAGGTACAGCTCTTGAGTGGAAACTTAATCTGTGGTAAACTGCCTCTGCACCCTCTTATGTGTATGTACAAACAGCCTCTGGGGTGAGAATAACTGCATGCACTGTAAATGCACCTGTGTCTATTTTATTCCTTTTTGTGGTATAACCAAAGTATTGAATCCTTCTTATTATCTTAGCTGTCAGCTTCTTACTTTTTCAGCTTTGGACTTCCCAGGAGTGCTTGAAAATCAGTTTTCTGAGCTGTTTGTCCTTGAGCCACCTTCTTATTTTCCAGAGACATTATTTATAGTGTGTGCTGGCCAGCTCTGTTCTTAGTTTAAGGTCCTCGCATGTGAGGTTATTGACACTTTGCAGCATTTCATTTGTTTGCAAGGGTATAACTTGTAGCACTACTATTTGGAATTATTTTCCCAGAGACATTGAGACAGAAACATGTAGGCAGAGAATCAGTTCCTTTATTGTTCAGGCTTCTAAGAAGCATGATGCCACAACTAGAGGTAAGCAACCCTCTCCTATTTTCTGCTCCAAGATCTTAGTGTTACATGTAGTAGAAAAAGAACTTGCCACCAAATTTGCATCATATTTAATTTGTTGCTACCCAGTGTTGTTGCTTTGAAGGAGAATTAATATGTGTCAAGAGGAAGTGCATGGACACAATAATTTCACCAGAATCTGTTTTCCATCCCAGAAGAAGAGGAAGAAAATCCAGATGTCAGACCTGGCAGGTAGTGTGGCAGATGGTATCATGGCATCAATGCACTGGAAGCTGGACAAAGGGACTTGAAGCTGTGTGAGAGCAAGCCATGGGAGTTCCTGAACAATACAAAGTCAGTAGTACAGCTAGCTTGGAGGAAATGGAAAAGCTTGACTGGAGCAGCACTGTAGGAGCAGGAGAGAAAGCACAAAAGCAGTTAAAATGTTTACTGGAAAGAGACCTTCACAGCAGCAAGGTCAGAGGATGACAACATGGTGAAGCCAAGAGTAACTAGGGAGCTGCATTGGAAAAGAGGAGAAGGCAAAAGAAATGGCAATAAAAGGAAAAGTGTAAGACAGAAACAGTAAGCATTTCTCAGGTTTTACAGAAATCAGAGCCACTCATTTGGTGGAGTCCTATTCAAAGAGTTTTGGAAAAGCCACCTCTACTGCCATTGATTTTATCTGCCTTTATATCCCCTTAAATACACATTGAAATAAGAAACATGGATTAATATGTGAACCTACCTCACCTTATTTCAACATTTTAATAAAAAGTAGACTTAGTAGCTCAAAGTACCATAATCCAAGGCAGAATAAAGCTGAACATTGGTTTGTTTGGTTGCTTTTCTCTCCTACCATACGTCTGACATCCAGGATCACAATGTACTGCAGGTCTTCGTGCTTACTGTGCCAAGTTCTCCAAGTAAGCTGGGAAGGTTACTCTTCACAGTAGTCAACCTTTCTTTTATATTCTGCAGTTTTAAGATGGTCATGGACAACAGATGTGTATCAGGAAAAAAAACGTCAGAATGTTGAGAAATGTGCATACACCATACAGAGGATGTGGAATGAGCACAGAAGCTGCAAAAAGCAAGGAGTAATCTGTCTCTTTTGCTTTGAAAGCTGCTATTGGGCAGCTCAGTTGTGTCTTACAACACGTTCTACTCTTCAAGAAAGGAGTCTGGCTCAAGTAAGCAATGAGAATAGTTAGGATAGAAAAATTGACCTGTGAGGGAGAAAAATGGAAAGAAATGAAGTTCATCTGGTGAAGTACATAATAACAATTGCAGAGATGGAGATGTTAACTGCCCTCTGTCTGTGGTAGAAATGACAAAGCTGCAATCAATGAGTCAAAGTTGCACTTTGGGGTAAAAAAGAGATCTGAGGACCTGTGGAGCCTGCAAAAAACTGTACAGTAAATACTGCCTAAGGAGTCTCTGCCGTTGGAAAGTTTGAAGAGTAGTGCATACAAGAGATATGTCCTAAATAAATATATTTAATCTTCTCGTGTTGTACAGATAGGCAAAAGAAACCTATTGATCTACACTCTGCACTTAGGTTTCAGGAGTATAAATAAAGCATGTTATGTTGTACAAATTAGGCACTGACACAACACACTATGAAAAGAAAATCTCTACATCTACTACTGAGTATATACAAATGATTTATTCTCTTGTCAGACACTATCTATTGATGAAAAACAGAGAGAAAGTAGTAGAGGAGGTCAAATACAATCTTGGTACAAGGCAGCTCTTCTTACAGTGATTGCAATATGGGATTTTTCTGAGCTGTACAGGGTGGAATGTCACTTGCCAACATTGTTTCATGGGTGAGAAATATGGATTATATTAGTAGACAGTTTTGTAGATGATTAACCCGAAATATTATCTGCCTGTTCCTGGAGGATTTCCATGCTTTGTATATTAATCTCTTTTCTCTTGCTCAATAACTAATTTTCTTAACTTTTTGCACTGAAATTTTTTAATAAATATTTTCCTAAATTATCTATTTTTTCTGTAGGTCTATGCAACAGCTTTTAGGTTTCCTGCAAATGTATTGCTACTTTGCAAGCTTTGGATCCAAAGCAAAACAAAAAAAAAAGTCCAAAAAGCCTAAATCCCTTATACCAGTGATGTATCATATGGGCTTTTCGTGGTTGCTTGGAGATAGAAACATAGGCATGTGACTCCCTCCTGCATCTCACTGGTACCACTTGCAGATATTTTGTCTTGGCCTTTCTTCTTTTGTTCTTGCCTCTCTGTGGGAGTGTTAGTTACAAAAGGTTTTTTCAGCTTGATTTTTTTTTTCTCTGAATTTTATCTCACTGCTTTCTTTAGAAGACCATTATACATATACAAAGATATGACAAATGGCAGCTGGGGATCAGAAGGGACAAAGCAGTAGGAGATCAATGTCACCTAAGTTTAGGCACTTAAGTGAGGCCCCTAAATAACTGCTCATCTGCAGTGTCCTGGGGTTAGTGAGGAGATGAAGGTGTTACCAGATCATTCAGTAACCCCTGGCACCTGAGTCAACAGCTGGAGCTGTTTACATATCAGCCACTGACCTCAGGAGGCCAGAATTGCAGAGGATGATACTTCTCACCCAGGCATGTTGGCTAGGAATTTGGACCCAGGAGTGCTCCCATGCTGAGAAAGGGCAACCACCAAAGGCATCTACCACAGGCCCTCCTGCAGAGGCAGGGTCTTCAAGCAGATAATGCCTGTGGGGGGATCTGGGATCTTCACTCCAGGGTCAAGAGGTCATCCAGTAGCTGCTAGGTTTGAACATTGCCAATGGGATCATTTCCGCATCTCACTCGCTGTGCCCTCTCTAAGAAGATAGTTCTTGGTAGTACTTGGACCAGTCTGCTCTTCTTTCTACAGCCATAGAGTTTGTCCTCCATATAACTTTCCTAATGAACTTTCATATCCTTCTGGATACAAAAAGAGTTGTGGGAAAGCAGGCAGAGGGTTATCAGCACCTGTGTGACAACCCACAATGACACTGCAAGGTGAGTGAACCACTAATCAGAAGAAAAGTAGTTCTTGGCCTCAAGCTTATAAGTCCATCTGTGCCACCTAGTGAAAATGTCTCATGGATGAGTGAATGGAAGAGTAGGAGTAAGAGGTGAGAAAGACAAGGACTCCAACTACACTCAAGGCAGGAGGATTGACTCAAACTGCTTTGCTCTCACCTAACCCTCTCTCTCATGACTATGGTTGCTTCCCAGGCTTCTCATCTGTTGCAGTTTTCAGCAATGAAGGTAAAGAAGTTCTCATTTTGGTTTATTCTCATGCATGGTACTGGAAACTTTATCAGTATAAGAACTGATTCAGAAAGCAGATTACATACAGCTGCCTTCAGGACAGGAAAAACTGCCCACATTTAATCCACCATCACAAGCCTGTCAGGGCACAAAGTCAGCTGTGGAGGCATACCTAAGGTTTACAGACATACACATCACTAAGCAAGTTAAATCCTGACATTTTCCTTGTTTAATCCATCATGTATAAATGGTTGCTTTCACTTCTTCCTCTGAGAAATGTTTGCAGGTAGATTGTGACATCCTCAGGTATGTTAATTATTCAAAATTATTTTCAAATTGGTTTGTAGAATGTTTCCCAAATGCAGCGTGTTTTGTAACAAAGCGCTAGTTATCTGGGCTTTGTTGGTTGAGTAACTCGTGCGTTGCTGGGTTTGCCTCAGGATTAGAGAACACAGTGGAAGGAAAATGGCAGACTCTCATTGTCATCATCAAATATACAGCTGGAAATTTATTTCTGGCTGAAACATCCCTCTAGATTGAGTGTGCAAGTTAATAGCCTGTCTTCATTTAAATGTAAATGTGAGAGTGTCATGAACTCAGAATTTGGTTTGGGATTCAGATAATTATTTATAGGCATGTGTTTAGACTGTTTGCTCAGCTCTGGTGGTGTATCTGCACAACCGTTCAGTTGGTGACAATGCATGTGGCAAAGCAGCAGCTCTGGAGCCTTAATTTATTCATCACAAGGTGCATTGGTTTCTTGATCCAGTTTCTGGAGAAATATTTAAACCTCCAGCTGGCACGATGCAAAGTAACATTCTAAAATAAAAAGGAGATATTTGTGGCCTTTCAGTACTTAGAAGCAGCTTTCAAAAAGATGAGTCCAAACTTTTTAGCAGGTCCTCCTGTGATATGACAGGGGATAATGGTTTTAAACCAAAGGAGGGTAGATTTAGACTAGATATAATGAAGAAATGTTTTACAAAGAGGATGGTGAAACAGTGGAAAAGGTTGTCCAGAGAGAGGTATTAGATGCCCCATCCCTGGAAATGAGTGAGGTGAGGCTGGATGGGGCTTTGAGAAACATCATCTAGTTGAAGATTTTCCTGCTCCTTGCAGAGGGGTTGAACTAGATGACCTTTAAAGGTCCCTTCCAACAAAAACTGTTCTATAATTCTAAAGGAAAAAAGTAATGAGTGGTCTGGAGTAGAGCTGACTGCATACAAAACCTTGGCATAATGCAGAATAAAGAGCCTCTCAGACTCTGTGTTCCTGAATCTGATCAAGACACGTGCAAGACAACAGGAGTGATCAGCATCCACAGATGTGATGTTTCAGTGCAAGCTGCTCTCACAGAGTGCCCTATGCTCAGTACCAGCAGAAGAGATGATCAAGCCCCAGTGTTTACCTCTCTAGTGATGACATGAATTGTCATTTCCTACTTAACGCATGTGTGAGCATGTGCTTGCAGCCCAGCATGGTGATTCTGATGCACCTGCAGCGTCCCAGGAGCTATCCCAAGCACAACCTTAGCACAAACTGCTGTGCATATAGTCAAAAGCCCAGTTTGGTATTTTTCCATTTGCAAAAGTTCTTCCAGCAGCTTGGTATAGAGACAAATATAGTGACGATACCCAAATAAAAAGGATTTATTCAAGAGTGCATATAGCTGCTGCTGCCTCAAGAAAGCTGGTGGTGCTTTTCCATGCTATTCTGTGCTTTTCTTTCATCATCCCTGCAGTTTTCTGAGGGTAGCCTGGGACTTGACGTGATGCTGGGCACATCACAGTAGTGTCACCACTATGGCCTTCTGTGTAGCTTTAAGCTGGCTTTTAGCCATCACAGTCTTGCCTGTGCACCTTGCCTGCCTGCTTGGGTTCCTGACCTGTCCCTCAGGTAGGTGGCAGAGACACTGGCTCCACCTCCAGGGTCTCCCATCAGCACATGTAAAATGTGAGAGCCATTTAATAAATTCCTATGTTAGCTTTTGGAAAAGGGAAGGTGATTGTTTTTACCAGTGAGACAGTAGAAGGTATTTCACTGACATAATATATCGATTCAGTTTGGAATTTGAGAAGGTCATCTCCTCTAACCAAAGAATGTTCTGGGACCTGGTAAACAATGACATTGTTGTCATATTATATGCACGCAGTCATTTTCAGGCCACATTGCAGGCTCCAGAAAATAATCCCCCAGGAGTATAATATTCCCCAGTACTGTAATTTGGGCATAAAATCAAAATTAATTTAAAAATAAGACCAGCACTTTCAGGATCTGCAGCATGTCTTCCTGCAGCACTATGGGATTGCTGTCATCTTCACATCCAGTTCATAATCAGATGCTCCTGGCTTTTCTGGCACAAACAGATACAGAGAAGATGGTTGATAGATTATGTGATTAAAGGCTAATCACCAGAAACACAAAGGCCTGGAGAGGAGCAGATGAACAATGGAGCAGATGAGCCCTAGCAACCCAATAACTGAGAAAACAGTGCACATTGAATTGGCTGCTCTGAAGACTGTCCAAGGAGAAATATTTACCCATCATGTCCGGTGTGAAACCCACAAAGATGAGTTAATCAAAAAAACTATCACCCCAGAACACCTTGAAGGCTGCCAGGGATTATCATCAACAGGGGCACAGGACTCAGATACAGGATGCTGGGAAGGGCATTTGAGGATTCTATGAAACCTAATGTATCAAGTTGTGGAAATATAGGAGACTTATGGGATATTTAGAGGATGGAACAAAAGTGAGGAAAGGGAGGCAATAAGGTGAAGTGGGGAGGAACAAGCAAGTGAAAAGGGGACAAAAAGGGCTGGTTGTGTGCACTTGCCTGACTGAGCCCTGTGCTTCATCACCACAGTCTAATAGATATTCTGGTTAAATCCTATTTATAACAATCTTCTGTTCTCAGTAGGAATGTGTCGATGCTAGTGAGCTTCAAGACGGACTTGTAGGCAAGCAGGATAAGAGGTAGGTGCACCAGCAACAAAAGCAGGATTGTGAACCCTCACATCTAGTACACCTGGGTGCCAGCACCTGGGGAGATCAGGGAATGTAGGGTCTGCCATCAGAATGATCTATACTGTGTTTTTATATATATAATAAATATATATATTTATACACACACACAGAGATTTTCCATTAGTGGACTTCAGTCCTAATCAGCTGGAGAGGAAGAACATTGTCGGGCAGCCTGTGCTCTTTGTGAGTGCTGTGTGTTTCTGTGGGCGCTGGGAAGGCACTGTCTCTATCTGTGAGGCTGGCTTTGTCTGCAAGCATGTGATCAGCCTCCTCACTGGCTGGACTTCACTATCAAAATGCCTTTCTGACTTCAGAGTTCAAAGAAGAGGAAGGGTACATTAAATGTATATCGAGATCTCAATATATACAATGTATACATGAGCTTTGAGAGACACAATAAAAGCAGGATCACAAAGCAAACACCTTTTGTTGATGCAAGACTGCGTCATGCCAGTGTGCATGCTGCTTTATATCATCAGTTTTCTCCTGGCTACCCTATTTTCTGTGGCGTTTAATAACATTTTGGAAAGCTTCCTCACTGGAAAGGAGACCCTCTGAACCTTTGGCAGGATTGAGCTGGACTCCCAGGAGTGTACACAGGCAAAATGCAAGTAGAAGATGCCAAGCAGCTCTTCAAAAATTTCTCTTCATTCTGCTGCAGATCTATGAAAGCCATCTCATTTGCCCATGCTTTCTTACCCTTATACCTGAACAATATTCCTCTTTGTGTTAAAAGTGAAAACAGACTCTTCTGCAAGACTTTTTTTCTGGTTTCTGGTTTGGTTTTTTGTTGTGGGTTTTGTTTTGTTTTGAGAGTTATGAAAGGACCAGACAGTTTGACAGCAGAGCCTGATGGAAAAGCAAGGGTGTGAAGGCTTGTTTTTTGAAAGGGAACTTATGCCTGATTTTGTGGATGAAAACGTGGCTCTCATGTGGTTGTTCACTATTTGTATTCATCAAGTATTAACTCACAAGAAAAGTATCATTACTCCATTATAACCTTTCCAAGTCTGGCAGCCTTGTGCTGTGATTTCTTATTACAGTGAAGTCTTCTGAAATAAGGATGAGGATTCCCCCCTCCCAGTTCAGCCTCTAAGTCTTATTTTTTCATTTTTAAGAAAGTTTCTAAAAAGCTATCATAGGTACTAAGGACTATTATAGGGGTTTCTCAGAGAGGCAGTTTGAAAGATACCTTTCTGAAACACTGTCCTTTATTTCATTAATAGTGGAAGCTGTCCAGAAGTAAATCAAAACTCGAGCAACAAGTATGACAAACACAATTGTTTTTTCCCCAGAAACAAATTGCAAGCCTTCTGGTTCCACCCTTGCTTTTCCACCTGCCATCAGGCTCTGCTGTCATATTGTCTGGTCCTTTCATAACTCTCAAAGCCAACAAGAAAAATCACATTTCATTTCTAAAATGAGTTTCAGCTCAAATCCAGCTCTTAAGATTAGTCTCCATCATTTCTCTGTGAGTATTAGTGGCACTGGCCTGTGTAACCTTTCCCAGTATTCGTTTCACACGTATGAAAGTACACAGATGGTCAATTATGCCAGTGACTGCACTGAATTATTATGTATAATTAGAGATGGGAGCAAGTTTCTAAGCTGAGAAAAAGTCAGGTCTGATTCTATCAGACTTGTGAATTTATGGGCTCAGGGAGGGCAGCTGGTTTGTCCTTTATCTGCACATGTAGCATTTCAGCACAGACATCTCACGAGCTGCTGACATCATGCATGGAAGCAGGGGATAAGGAGGTGATGTGAGGTGTGGGAGAGAAGGTGATGCACTGCTGCCAGGAGTGCATGGGAGGAGCTGGGGGCAGCAGGGGGGTGATGGGTGCCGGCTGAGGGGCAGCGAGGGAGAGCTCAGCATGTGGCCAGAGCTGCTTCAGAACACATGAGAGGAGAGGCAGAGAATGCCAGTTTTCCTCTTGACTGCAAGGTATAGATTGCTCAGCTTCTTACTAAATATTTCAGATCGAGAGAGAAAAACAAAAAAAAAAAACCAAAAAAACCACTATGAGAAAAGGGAGGAAGCATTATTTATATAAATAAGATGGCTGAGGAGTAAGACCGCTTATCCTCCTACACAATCTTGAGATTAATTAGCATTCATTTCTACCCTGCTATGTTCTACAAGAAACACAGGATTACACTTTTTACTTTGGGGTTGACTAGAAAGACCTGACTGTGAAAAATCAAAGCTTTTAGACAACTGCATAGTCTGAATTAATACTGAAGGTATTACATGCAGACTGGTATTTTGTTCTCTTCTTTCAAGTTTCTTCAAGTACAGAAGTAATTGTTTCTTCAAGCAGAGTTGAACCTTGCCTATTTTATACTAAAATCATGGTGACTCACTGGAAGGTGATAAGTTTTTCAAATTCATGAGCCTGAAAACATATGAACACAAATGTTCACAAAAATGAACAGCAGAAATTAATGCTTCTCAAAACATATTTCTTTTCAGTTGATAACTTTTGTTTAATGTCATTTTAGATACTATGGAGTTGCTAATCAGTTACAAAAATACAATTACAGTGTATTTTATAAGCAATGACATCATAAGAGAAAAGCTTGCTAACTCCTTAAAAGATGTCCAGTGTGATCATCTACTGAAATGAGGGAGAGACTGCTGATTTTATGAACCATCTAGAAAGTGGATGGAAGGTGCTTGACAATTATTTTTCAATATAATGGGCTGTTTAATCTATACAGGTTTTGCAATAGTGGCATCTATATTTAAGGTAGCAAAATGTCAGATATTTGACAAAGCTCCGCGAAGATTGTTTGCTGGCTATATTTCTTACATTTCTATAGCAAGCATTTAAATACATTGCTCTATGCATTATTTTGTGGAATATTCAGTTTCCTCTCTTCTTGGCCAAATAAAGCATTTTTCAGCCATCAGACTTATCAAAACACTTACCAATCTCCAAACTTCCTTCCCATTTTTTGAAGTCTGATCTTTGAGGAGCTATTACAAACATTTTAATGCTATATTGCTGAAAAACTCTTACTATGAAAAATAAATTATAAGGAATATTATCACAATTTTAAGCTTATCAAGTTAAAGATATCATAATGATAAGAAATGCAAACCTCAGAAGAGAGCAATACAGCGTGACAGGTAGTATTTTCTAGTTAATCTGTATAATATGTAGCTACATATATGTAATTCTTCCTGCCATAACAAATCTAAAGAGAGCAATCTCAAACATTTAACACCTAAGCATCTCCTTATGATATACATTATGTAATAAGCCCCTCAAATAATATATCCAAAACCAACAACAACAAAAAAATGTATCCCTTGCAAGCCCCAAAACTCTGAAGTGTCAGCATCAAATTAACATGGGTCTGAAGCTTGTTAGGTGCCTCCTGGATGGCTACTGCTGCTGGATATTATTAGTGAGCTCCACTAACATGTTTTATGCCTGCATATTAACAATATTCAATTACAGCTCTGCTGTTTTAATGGCTCACTGTTTTCTCATTCTCTACCTCCCTCTCTGAGGTTATGAGCATGGATTGCAGTATCTATAGTCATGACAATAGCTGAAGTAATTATCTGTTCAAAACATCATTAGATCAGCTGAAGTGAAGTGTGACCAAGCCAACTTTACACCACCCTTCAAATACTGCATGGCTTAACCTTCTCTTTTTATGTAGAGCTGTGGATCCTCTAGTCCAAGCTTTCATTGTGCTCCAGAGAGGTCATTTTAATTCTCTGTGGGTTGTTTTTCCATCCAGAGATGAAAATATCAGCCTTAGTTTCCAAGAGAGCCTAATGCTTCTGGCTCTCAGGACAGGGTATTCTGGTATATATCAAGGTATGGCCCAAAAAGGGGAAAAAATAACCAAGGCTATCCACATGACTCTTTCATTTCAACTTGCTTTATTTTTAAAATAAAAGAAAAGCTGTGCTGAACTGGGACACAAAGGCTAACAATCAGAACATTTTTGTGGGAGGGAAAAGCCTGAAAATATTCTGCTTTGGAAGGATGCAGACATTTTTTCGGCTTTTTTCCTGGGCTGCCCCGGCTTCTTTGGCTGCCTGCTATGTAGGCAGGCTCCCACAGATCTGAAAGCCTGCTCTGCAGAAAGAGGCAGCTAGAGATCACGAGAGAGAAAACCTGAAGGCTGCTGACTACCAGCAAGAGAGACCAACTGAGGAACCACTGCTCTCTCCTTCCCTGGACTGATATGGAGACCTTGGGCAGCAGATACCCAGCTAACTAGCAACCTATTCTCCTGGTGACTGGGAGGCTGCTGCCATCAGGAAAGCCACCATTTGAGATGAAAGCTGTGGAGGCAGCCAGTTGACAGCCCAGTGACCTGGCTCTGGTGGCAACTTCAGTTATGTACTGCTCAGATAACAGCTGAGGGACTGGGAATCCCCAGCCCACATCCAGCCGAAACAGAAACTATCAGATAGAGAAGGCTTTGAAGACAGTCAAAAGGAAAGTTGAACTGTCAGAAGAGTTGGCTTGATAAATGATTTTCCAACAAACTGTCATTTCTCAATGGAAATTAGTTCATAAGGAAGCTCCTGATCACCCCCTGTAACATATACACTAAGGCTGAGTGATAGACTTGGCATGTATACATTTAAGGGAACAATGAACTTTGATTAGTTGCAGGGAGCATCACTGTGCCAGAACCTACCAGCTGTTTGCTGGCCAAGAATCTACCACTGGAAGCAAACATGGGGAATGGGGTGTGTAATGAGTTAGGAGCAGGAATCCACAACTGCCTGTGTTCTCTTGCTAGTGGAGATGCCACGGTTTGATGAGTTAAAGAGCTGGGTTGACCAGTTTTGTCCATTTGGAACCTAATATGTTCTGATGATTTATCACACAGCTGGTAGCAGCCTCTGAAAGTTTCAGTAGGAAAGGTGTTTCCTGAATAAAGAGGAGATGACTTTGTGGCTAGTCATCTAGTTCCTGCTTCAAGTAGATTAGCTGCACCTGGATATTTCAAGATTTAAGGTGCATTTTTTCCTGGTGCTATTAGCTACCCAAATGTGGCCCAGGACTGAAACTTCAGAATCATTAGATTTGCTGCCTGAAAAGGAGTAGTGATTTATAAGCCATCTGGCATTGAGGTTACATTTAGCAGCACCTGACATCCCTCTGCTATACTTTATACTGGGCAACAAGCATTAATCCCCCTTATTGCTTGTTTTATCTCTTTTATATCTATTTTTATGCTTTTGTTTCTTTCTTTTTCCTCTCAAAGGGCTAAGATAAGCATACTCAACAAATGTATTTTTAGCTTAGGCCTCTGATCGCATTCCTGCAGGACAAAGGAATTGTAGATCTGCTTGCAAATATTATGTTACTTCTTTTAGTTGTCTTTATGCAATTTTGAATTAGGCTTTCAGTATCTACCTGCAGGGAATTCATGCTGAGCCATAAAAGCCTATTACAGCAGTGACTGGTGAGGCACTAAAAATACCTTAGTCTGAAACAGCTTGTTTCAGCTCTTTATCAGGCACTAAGAAAAGTATGCTGAATAACATTTTACAGGAGAAGGATGATTTCCAGAGGATGAACACAATACCTGGAAGTGATAGAAGGAGAAAAAAGAGAGTGTGACAAGCTAAGCACTGGATGTTCCCTTCCATAAAAGAGGAAACTCTTCAAAAAGGAACTCTTGTTCACAATCTTGGCCTGCACCTACCGTTGTTCCCTTACTCCTTTCTCTAATTCAACTTCAGATTTCCTCTTCCTCCCTCTGTGCCTTATCACTTCATCTCTCTGTAATTTCTCAGACATTATTTTTGATGGTTTCTAATCTGTTCTCCTCTCTCACTTTCTGATCCTCTCTCCTGCAGATGTGCTGATACCTCAGTGATTAATTAAGCTTGTCTTCAGCCTTGATTCATTTGTCCTTTTCTCCCATCGTCAGCCCTTCTAACTCTGATACCTGTTTCCCTTCTGCTCCCATCCTGCAGACTAGACTATCTTCCTCCACATGAATTTAATTTGATCTATTTTATTTTAGTCATCCTATATCTATCTCTGATCCTCTAATTTAGCTGACAGCTGAACCAACATCAACAGCCAAACTTATTTTTACTTCTTAGACCTACTCACAAGCAGTCCTACTGCTTGAAACACAGCTGGGGTTTTCTGACTCTTCCTTGCCCGTCACAAAACCAGGGAGCTCTTTCTCTGAATACAGAATTGTTGTACGTTCACCTTGGTCCATCTTTTACTAATTCTTCATGTCTGTATATGAGTATTGATGCAGCATATGGTCATAGTGTAATGACTAGAAATAAATCATGCCTTTAGGCATTAGCCTTTCAGGAATTGTAATAGCTGATAGCTCATGTGTAGGTACAAAAGATCACAGTTCTAGATTTGGGAAATTAAATTCAGAGTGTTTCTGCTGTTAAAAAATCAACAAAAATATTTAGAGATTTTTAAAGAGAAAAGCACTCATGTCCATCTGTATTTTTCAATTCAGGTCTCATATTTGGGTTGGGAACAAGATTAAGTGTGAGTCTATCTACTTTGTCTTGCAATTATTCCCTTCAGAAGTCAAGTAGTGTATATAAAATACCAGAAGCCTTGAAGATCAATAATTCTGATACAGCAACATTTTAACCTTTCATTACATGGTGTGACATGATTTAAACTTGAGTGTTTTGGTTAAGCAGAAACTATTCTCCTCCTTTTTTCTTATAGTCTAATGTTCCTATAATTCAGAAGAACTGCATTATACAGATGACTTTTCACAAAATAATGCAGCTAGCAAGGAAAGTTATCAACAGCAGAATGGACAACTGATGCATCGATTGTAATAATTGTTCAGAAAGACTGAGTTTTAAACAGCAGAAACTGGTGAGTGCTGAGGTGCTGTTGCTCTAGCATGTCAGGCCTTCCATCAAGAAAAGAGCAGGTTCTATAATTAAAATGTTATTATTAATGATTATTAATAATCTTCATTCATCTAAGTATTTATGGTCAGGAAAGCACCTGGGAAATCTGGCAGACCAAAATCTGCTGTTTTCCTCAGGGTCAAGGTCTGAGCTGCTGCAGGCAGTGCCTTCTGGTCCCTCCCCTTGGTTACTCCTGTGGCAGCAGGGTAGCTGCCCCAGAGCCTTTCTTAGTTCTTATCCTGAGGAACACCCAGCTGCACTTGAGTTACCACAAGTTCCAGGGAAGAGGAATCCCTGAGCACACCCAACAGCAAGTTATTAAAGATACACTCATATACAACTTGTTAAGCAACTTGCCCTTTGGATATATATTGAAGGCTCCTGAAGAAGTTGACTAACCCTGGAGAAAAATAGATAATAAAATTATGAGGTGCAGGAGATTTTAAATGCTCCAGCTTGCATGATCTGGAAGCTATTAAAAATCATAAGAAAGGAAATGCCAGAGCCCTGCACAAGGTCTACACGAAGTTCAGACTATACAAGCTAAACATTGTGCAACACCACCAGCATGTTCAGTATATCTTGTTTGAATGGAGTGTAAATAGACTTAGTTAATTTATTAAGTGGAGTCTTCCTTCTCTGTTATTGTTATGTGGAGACAACTTGTTTTCTTTTCAAACAGAAAAATAAATTACAGACCCTTCCATCCCCTGTTTGCAATCATCCTTTCTTCTTCCAAGAAGCAGCCCCTGGATAAGGCACACTACATCGAGCAGCAATACAGAAGGCATCTTTATTTAACAAAATAAACCTGTTACATGGTGTTAGCATGGGGCAATAGTCGAAGCTCTGATAACAGTAAGTAAGTTTTACATTATCCATGAAAAAGCAGAGTAAAATACAGGGCTTCAGGCTCCATTGCTCCTGCTTATAAGGTAACAACCCCAGAACTATTTATTTTTGATGCTGCTTCTAACTGAAGCAAGTGGAAAATCAAATTTGAGGGGTTTGGGTGAGCATTGGAACTGAAAAAAATAAGCCAGTAAAGGAAAGGACTGGCTCAGTGCCATTGGCCCAGAAGCTCAATATGGTCCTTAACAAAGTCAATAAATCATATAATACTTTGATAAGAACTTGGATAAATATTTTCTCTTTTCCTTCAATACTTCTCCTCAATTTTAAGTTTGACCCCTATGAACACAGTTACAGCAGGTTGGAAAGTTAGCAGCACCCAGAGCAGCAAAGGATTTGGCAGAGCACTGCTAAACCCAATGAGAATAATGATCATGTTATTACCTGGTGTCAACATTAAATAATAGCCATCATCACAAGACCACAACGAACCTCTAAAAATGACCAATTTGTCCTCACCAATCTGCTCCATGCATCTAATGTGGAGATACCTACAACTTTCCATGGGATGAATCGCACATATAAGTTTTCATTTGAAAAAAAACCAAAACGATTCTTGTGAACACATATGTTGTATGGGCTTTAGTCTGACCTCTAGTCACCTCTTCTAGTACATGTACTTGCAACTGATGCTTAAATAAGTCATTGGACACTTTGTTCTTTTTAACAGTGACATTAGGGTTGTCTTTCATCCTCAGGAAATTCCTACAAGCCTGCTTTGGCTCATCTCAGGCTTTGCCCATTGATCAGAAATTATTTATCTGAGAAGGGGTCCCTGAACACCACAAGAATGGTGAGTGAATAGCTGCAGTACAAAATGAGACAGTTGTCTGTAAAGTTCAAAGACCTTGAATGAAAGTTGCTGAACTATTATGTAAATGAAAAATTAGTCCTTGATCAGAAGTTTAGCAAGGTCAAATCTCAAACTGCAGTGTTCAAACCAGTCCAAGAATTCCCAAGATGTTTATTGGGCTGGGAAAACTGAGCTCGAGGGTCGATGGGTTCCTTCTGCTCACTGAGCTCTGTTCTCAGGAATACTATCAAAAATCACTTTGTTACAACTTGCCAAGTGGTGCTAATCCATAGTCCCGTGGCAAAGCCTTCCTACAGAGATACACATGTATCTAACTGAGTCCTTCAGGAACTCTGAATTTGAGTGTGTATTCTTTGCATGATTCCTGAAGGAGAAGGATTTATAAAAACTCAGCCATACCTGATCAAGAAACTGAAATTTTGAAAAAAAAATATTACTGCCAGTTCAGGGTTATGGCAAGTAACTATAATTAGTTTCTTATTCAGAAACCCTCTTAACCCATCATTTGTAAAATTCAGGAAGCAATTTTGAGAGTTACTATTAACTTTTGTAAAAAACCTTCAGAGGCTACCATGAAGTCTAAGTTGGCAAATAACCAGATCTTTTGTCCTAGGTCTTCTGTTCACCTTCACACTCGTTACTCCATTCTTGCAAACCTTAACTGCTTGCAATGAAGACCTTCAGTGAATGCCCCTTCAGTGAATGCCTGTGGCAAGGACTGACTTATTTTAACTGAACTGGTCAATTTTATCACTAGTTTCTGCCCACTTTTCAAGTGTGGCTAGCTCAGAAGACCACAACTGAACTTTTGTGAACATTTATCAACCACATGAAATATTTTCAGGATAAGATAACCCACAAGAATGCATACTAACCTTTTTGATTGTTTTTGAGTGATTATTTGGTTTGTTTTAAGCATGTCTTGTGGAACTCCATCTAACCAGAGACTTCCCTGAAAATGCAAGGACTGTTGACCTGGTATTGCTGGCAAACTGCTACATTTCCAGTAATGGACTCAGCCAATCTCAAGTATTGGCACCTGTGAGCAACAGCTCTAATAAGACCATTATAGACTACTCTTTCAGTAGCCACACTTTCCAAGAAAAGGAAGGAAATCATTGAGACCAAAAAAGAAAAACTGCAAGAACTTCCTGAACTCTGAACCAATCAGTCTGCCTCACTGACACATACTCATGGATTGCTCAATGAGATGCTCTTATCTCTGAGATTGTCTTCTGACAAATTACCATATTCTCCATAGAAACTTTGGGTTATCATGCTTTTCATCAATCATCTGAGAGGACAGTCCAAAATTTTGAGGACAAATCAAGCGATATATTGAGCCAGCTCCTGTTTGAACTCTGAAGTCAGCTTTTCCTTCAGCACTTCAGTGAAAAAACTCTTGTTTATGCTTTTCCTGTCATAAGGTGAACTGAGTGATCATTTGCCTTCATTTTGAAGGCTATAATTAATTACCTTCAAGTTGTAGACAATTAAAGACGTAGAGCCTTAACCCTTGAGTAAGCTAGCAAGGAGACATATTGTAAGGCACACTCCATCAAAGTAATATAAACTGCTAGTCCGAGAGAAAAGAAGATGAGAAAACTTATGCTAGCACTTACCTATCTTACCTGTACAAATTATCCCACCAAAAAGGAGAGAAATAACTGCTGGAACCCTGTATTAAAAATTAAGGAGCTGAAAATGCAAGACTAGAGTGAATATTGTGTCAAGGCTTCATTTTTGTCCTTGATTATATAGGACAGCCAGGAGAGATCATATTGGGCTGAAGTGTCTTCAAGGATGACAAAGTGCTCCAGATCTTGCGACTCTGTCACAGAAAAAGAGAAATGGTTTCTTCAACTTGAGGAATTACCTTGCACCAAACCATCTGTTTTCTTTCTTTGATTTCTTTATTAAGAGGTGAAATTTTCAATTATTAAAAATAAGACTGAAAACTTTGTCTGTATTTATTTCACTTAATGCAGAAGTTTCTAGTACTGTTCACAAGACATAGACATTATGTATCTGGCAAAACCAAGATGACAGTGTCTCACAATTCCTTAGGGATGTGTTCCAGAAAGAAACATTTAGGAGTCTAAACCACTGTTCAAGCAGATGTGAAGGTCCAAGACAGTTGTTCAAAAGGAAAAAATCTTGCCTCACCCCCAATGCCTGAGATTCTGTCTGCACCTAAGCCTTGTCCAGAAAATTTATCTGTGTGCCTGTTCTGGTTTCAGCTGGGATAGGGTTAATTTTCACAAGAAGCTGGGAGGTGCCACAGCCAGCATAGTAAAGGGAACCAGCAGCAGTGTGAGCAGTCATGTTGTACATCAGTCATTTTACATATTATTTCATTAGTATTATTGTTATTGGTTTTGTTTCTTCTCTCTTTGTGTTGTTCTATTAAACCTTCCTTATCTCAGCTCATGGTTTTTTGCCTTTTACTCTCAATTCTCCTTCCCATCCAGGTGGGGGGTTGGGAGGGGAGAGTGAATGAGTGGCTGTATGGTACTTAGTTGCAGGCTGGGGTTAAACCAGGACAGTGCCAAATCCTGTGCTGTCACAAATAACCAGAGATAGTACTTTCTTGCTTGATCTGAACATCTGAAATGAGCCCATCTCTCATTTAAGATTTATTTGAACTCCAAAATAGGCATCCCTCTTGGAACACCCATCTGAGGCCTGATACACATATATTGCACACACAGTGAATTTAATGAAATGGCAGCAGTAACTGCCATTAGTGGTGGTGGCAGCAATAACTGACCACTGTTTATACAAAACCTCAGCTATTAAGGCACTTGCCAAGTAAAGAGGAAGCTGAAGACACAGCTCCAGATTTTCCATGTCCCAGCCTGCTTTTAACCACTCAGCTCTTATCAAAGAGATGGAAGACAGCCTGGTTTGTCTTTTTGATGGATTGAGCCACTTTGTATATCTGAAAGGGCAGACACTCAAACAGACAGCCTAACCTGAGCACAGGCAGGCATCCCCTCACCCAGTCCTGGCTACTGTGGTTCTTGTTCCGAGGAGGCTGGAGGTGCCCAGTCTGGCTCTGAGGTGTCTGGGCTCCTCCAGGAGCAGGGAGCCTTCACTTTGGGTGCTGCAGCAATGAGTGACATAGCCTTCAGTTCCAGTCTGGGAACTGTCTCCAGGACAGGATCCCCTTGTAGAGGGACTGCTTCATCACATCCTACCAGTGAGTTACAGACGCATGGTCCCCTGGGGCAGAGGTGGCTCAGGGGGGAACACTGCTGGTGAAAGATGCCAGACTGCAGCATCTTTTTGTCTATAATCTCTTATTTTTACTTCTCATGATCACAATGAGAACTTGTGGTTTCACAGCCTCATATATGGTGTGCTGAGAACAGCCATACCCAGCTGCTGTGGTACCACAAAGGACAATTCTGCTCTGGGAGGAGACACGAAATGAGCCTTGGGGTTTCTCAAGTTCAAGTTTTCAAGAACTGTGCTGCCAGAAACAACATGCCTGTAAAAGCCCTGGTGGAATTAGTGTGTCAGAATCCATGGCATCTTCAATATTTCTGATTAAAAAAATATACTTGGAGGAAATAATAGAGAAATCCCCAAATATTTAAGGCCGAGTCATGTTTCCATAAAAGTAAGTGGGAGATTTGCCATAGACTTTTAAAAGACAAGGACTGGACTCTAAATAGTTCATTTATGAGGAATAAGTGATATTTTAATGTACCAGTAATTTTCCAAACTGTTTTAGGAAAATTATTAATAACTTAACTGAAAAAAAACCTGAAACCTTGAAAAATGCTTAATTACCATAGCAACGCCTGTCTTTCTGTCGAATATCATAACTCCAAAGAGACACAGAGCTGCCATGACCAGGCAGCTTCTTTTAAAATTTCCTGACTGCTAAAATCAAAGAATTGTACTGTATAATCCTCTTTAAACATAGTAACAAAACCAGCTTCTCTTGGCATTAGTCACAGACTGCCAAACAGTTTTCCACACCTTTCCATACACAAATGGAGATCACCTTTACTTGAAGCTTTTAATGATCTTTTTGTTACCAAATAAAATAGGGAATTGAGTTAAATAATGAATGATATTGCAAGATCCGTAGGGAACCTTTCCTTCCATGACTCAGTCTCACTGAGGGAGGCAAACAGTTTGAATCCTTCCAGTATTAAAATCCTACACACACTGAGTGACATTCACTTGCTTCATAATACATAAATATTAGGAGCCCCCCACAAAAAGCATAAAGGGAAATAAATTTATCACAGTGTTATTAACAATGAACTTCTCTTGGTTATAGATTCAAAAGCTGATGACTTGCCTCTGAAACCTTTGTGTGGCCTCAGTTTAGCAAAATACCTTGTAATTTTACTTGCACAAAAGTATTCCTGATATGCTAAATGATAACATTCAGCCTATCAAAATGAAAGGACTACCTCTAACCTTAGCAGGCTTTGGATCAGACTTTGAAATTTCTGAGCTGGAGGACTTGTGGCCAACGGGGGCCAGGCAAACAGAGAGGAATAGTGCTGGGAAGCATGTTGCTGCTCCCGAGCAAGTGTCCACTTCTCCATTCCCAGCCCCTCCAGCCAGAGGTTCCTTGGAAAATGAATGCAGCAGCAGGAATCTTTGTGTTGTTACCAAAACCTGTTATGAATGCTCCTATCCTAAGAAATCTAGAAGACAATTTTAAGGAGTCAGTTCCACTACAGAGGACAAGGTACACACATTTGAGGTCTTAATACTAATTTCTTACAACTGCTGACAGTTTTTTAAGTCACTGAAATTTTGTCAACTTGGAGCAATTTTGGCACATATAAATGAAATCTTTGAGAAGAAAAACCATGAAAAAACCCTGACATACACATGTCTGTTTGCCAGCATTGAGTTCTGCCAAAGTTGAGGATATTTACATTGCAGGTGACAGCAGAGGGTGGAGGTGGTGAGCTGGCTCAGTGGAAGCAGTGCAACCATGACATGACAGGGACATGTTTGCACAGAGTGTTCTTTGAACTCAAATTTTCCCAGTTGTTTTTGACTGCTGAGGAGCAGAGACCCCATTATAACAAAAGAATCTCCTGGTATGGGTGAAGTACCATAGGGAACAATTACACAGCTTCATGGAGGAAGAAAGCTGGCTTACTTTATTTCAGGATATTTATAGGTCACATGAATATTTTGACAGTTGCAAACAATTCTATAGACTGTCTATTTAAACACCTCACTGAATGTATCCCAACAGGAATTTTAAGGGGTTTATTAATTTTCTAGCCAGGGAGAATTTAACTTGTGATTCACTGGATAATGTGCCAAAACAATTTAGCCACTAATTTATTTAATTTTCAGGTTTTATAACTGATCTTTTAATTAGACTGTTACTCCAATTGCCCCTCTTCGTGTGCATGTGTCATGGTTTAAGGTCAGGGTGGCCCCTTAGACCTAACAGATGCTCCCTGTTAACGCCCCTCCCTCCCCAAAGGGGAAGAAAAAAGGAATAAGGGAGAGAGACTTGGTGATTAGAAAAGGAAAGCTTTAATGAGAATGGAAATAATAAAAATTAGATATATAAAAATATATACAAAACCAGTATCAAACCCAACCCCCCTGCTGGTAATTACATCACTGTCACTACTGATACTGTGGAGCAGGCACTGGGGGTCCCAGCCTGGGCCCTACAGCAAATGGGAGCTGTGTTCAGGAGCTGGGTTCTGCTACCAGATTCAGGAACATGGGATCGAAGGCAGAACAGACAGAGTCCTCCTTGGATACTCCAAGGAAGCAGCCCAAGAGGGAAGAAGAGCCTGGGAATAAGAAGCCCTATAGAACCTTCGGATCCCTCTGCTTTATACCCAATATGATGTATGTGGGCTGGAATACCTCATTGGTCAGTTTGGGGTCACCTGCCCTGTCCACTCCTCCCTGCAGGTGCAGCCTTTCCCTTTCCTGCACCCCCCAATGTGGTGCACAAGATCCAGCAGTGGCCTTGGTCTGCACACCAACCCTTTGGCAGTAACTCTAACCAGGGGGTGTTATCAGTGCCAGCAGCAGACACTGTCTATGAAAACAGGCTGCTAACTTCAGACAGTGCCATTAGTTAGAAGTACTGAACTGAAAAGTAAAATCACTGAACAGAATTAATTCTGTTTTCACTCAAACCCGGACAGCACGTCAACCATTTTACATGCCAGACCCCACCCCCCCACCCCTCATCTTGGCATTTCAGTGTAAGAAATTGCAATGCCAAATACTGGAACTTTGTTTTGTTTAAGATCTAAGGTCTCTTGAGAACTGGGTTAAAAGGAATAACTTTCTGGAGGGATGGCTCCATAGCACTGGCTTCACCACACTACAGGAAAACTTTCATTCAGCCATTACTGTCACCAAGGAAATTGAAGTTAATTCTAGCTACCACCTTCTCAGATACAGACTTCTGGTAAAGAATATATAGCCTATTTTTGAAACCTCTGTAAATATCTCTAATGTCTTTTGCTGCTGCCTAGATCACTTTCCTGACTAGCACACTCCAGATAGCCTAAATTACAATATGTTTAATATTATATGTCATTAGCAAGTGAGCATTCTTACCTTTTTAGATACAAGACATCTTTACTTCATTTGCATTTGAAAGGGATGAGTAATTTTCAGATTTGAGAGAATTTAACCCACATGATTTCTGCATAATTTTGCATTCCACTTAAAAATTATCTCCTGCCATACCTTTCATAGCCTTTTATGCTTAGGTTTCCCAGTATCTCTTGTGTTGCCAGTTTGTCCACATATCTCATGAGTACTGCTTGGGAACTCCCAGAAGGAAGATGAAAGCTCAGTCCTACTCTGTTTTATTTCATATCACTTCACAAATGTCTGCTGGGGATTATCCATGGAAAATAATTTAAGAAAATAATTTATTTACTACATATAAAGCACAGTAAAAGTAAGATTTATCTTCTACCTGATTTGCTAACTTAGATATTTTTCTTTTAATCAAGTGCTCATCTCCCTCTTCTCTGGAGCTCCATGCAAGTCTCCTTCTATATGGAAGGGAAAAAACATAGTCTTAGATTTTCTCCTGCTTATTTTAGCTTTTGTAGCAGATACATTGCCTGCTACCTCCTCACCAATAGGAATCAACACTGAGAAAAATAGAGGCAAGTCATCACTTCTGTGGGGGTAAATAAAAGCTACTCTTGAAGAATGATCACCAGTCATCTTATGTACCTTTTACTGGCATTGTCAGTGCAAGGATGTTCTCTATGTACAGGATCTAAAGGATACATTTCACTGCTCAAAATGTTGCCCTGTCTTTTTTTAGACTTTATGTAATATGCTATGGCAAAACAAGGCAATGCACATGCTCTGATGCTGAATATAACATCCCTTTTTCACGTTTAACAGTCCTATCTTCAAAATTATTTGCACTAGTGATAGTTTTTTGTTTGTATAAAAGACATACCAGCTTTTTTTTTTTTTTTTTTTCCCCAATTGTAATTCCTCCTGATTTCTCAAGCCTTCATCTTAATAGCATTGAACATCAATTTTGAACAGGAATTCTCAAGAAATGTCCTAGTTGTAAGTGTAGTGTACTGGCTGTGTTTTAGCCAGTCTAACATCAAGCATTGGATGTCTGATTTTTGCTATTGTTTTATTGTTACAGGTTTAATGACATTTCTTGTCTGAGATGAGTCAAAACCAGGTATGCAGAACAAACTGACTGTTCTAATAAGATCTGACCCCCAGTCTGTGCTGGGCTCCATTGGCAGCTAATACTGCTGCAGCAGAAGCCTACCCTCCCTCTTCAAGTCACATTGTGAAAGGTGCTAATTAGATAGTCCTAAAACATGAGGTATCCCATTCATCTATATGTCAAGAGAAGCAACATAAAATTATTTATGAATGCCACATAAACACATCCACAATAAATTGCTACAGCATTTTTGTAGGCCACAAATTATAAGAAGCACTATTCATAATCATGTTTGTTGTGCAGTATTTTTTCTATAAAAAGGCATGGAAAAGGCAGATGACGTACTGTTTTAATGCATACAGCATTGTGTCATGACTTCCCTCTTCATAATCTAGCACAGTCATCAGAAGTTGTCACTTTTGGAACAATATCTGCATTTTCATTTAGCTGCCATACCAGCAGCATCTTCTTACTCTCTATTGCAAGGTTACTTGCATTAGGAACAAGGAAAGAATGTCACTGAAGCAGAGCAACCTGCAGAACCAAATCTCAAAAGCTGTTTTCAGCACCTCCACTGAAACTATTTTCTGCCACTTCTGGTAGACTGAGGACCAACCTGTGATATATAAAACCACCAGAAGACTCCCCTATTTATCAAGTAGTATCTGTAAAGCTGTTTTTTCCAACATTAATTTTCCTTGGTCAAGGTTTGACTTAGGCAGGTTGTCAGGTAACCCATATTGTCTCACAAACAAAAAAAATCAGGTTTTATGAAGTCTAGGCTTCATAGAGAAGAGCTTCTAAGAATCTAAGAATCTTGGAAGCTCCAATAAATCAATTATCTTCGAAATCTTTATAAAAAGTACTAGTTTATTTAAATTTACATACTTTACACCATCTCTTAAAAGTCATGAAGGTGAAGAATGTTAAATGAAATAAAATCAAATTTGTATATTTTAATAAGAAGTTTAGATTATTGTGCACTTCCTGAAAGACGGGGGAAAAGAAAAAATAATATTAATAGAAACAAAAATAAACAAAACCAATCAGAATCACAGAAAAGAACATATGACCTTAAATCAGAGGCTTATCTGATGTGAACTCTGCTTTCTCTACTGCTTCAGTGTGATGTCTTTCCAAGGAGTTATTCTTTGCAATACTGTCTCAGGCCTGAAGTCTGTTTTGATGTGCTTCTTTGGTTAGAGTAACTATACATCATTCAAACATAAGTCAATCTTATTTAACAAAAGAACAAAAGAAGGGAAAAAAAAGGGAATTTTGCTTTGCTAGACACAGAAAAAAACAAATGTAGAAGTTTTCCTTCCTCAGAAAGTCTCATACTTGGCTTCTGTGGGTCATGTTTATGGGTACTTTCCAGATGTTGCCTTCAACTCACGTGCACATGTATGCATATGTATGCATAGAGCCTGCTCCTGGACAAGCCACCCTGGTACCATTATGTTTAGTCCCAGGTTACCATGAGACCACTACTGCAGGTGGTAACAGTCACAATTCTTGTCTGTCACTATTGTCTATCGACATCTACTCAGTCTTTTTGTAGAGCCTGAAGTGAGCTTTAGAGAGAGTCTTGGCATTATTTTTCTATTAAAAATCTCCTGTAAATTAACTTATAACACCTCCCAGTAAAGAAAAAAGTTCCAATTAACTGATTATATAATTGCTTCACTTCCTAAGGTTTAGGCTTCAGAAACTAGCCTCAGGCCAGGCTCATGTCTCACATCCCTTGAACTGCTATAAACTAGATTACCAGATCAGCTGGTTGGACAACATTTGGTTATGTGACCACAGCTCCTTTCACCCACTCTGACCAGAAAAACCAGTACTCAAAAGGAACAAGATGGGCTGGACTGGTACTGCTTTTAAAGAGCATTTTGATTTTATAAAAACAAGTTACAATAGATTCTTTATTTTAATTATCAAATACTATTTACTCCACAGGAATTCTCACACATTTAGTGCATGTGGTCAGTGTTGCCCTATTTCAAATGAAGGTTGTGCACCAGAGGAAAAAATTGCCCCTTGAACACCTGCCTTTCTCGTTCCAAATCTGAGTACTGCTGAGGATAAATGGGATTGTATTGCTAGATCTTTCCTCAAGCCCTACATGATGCTGAGAAGGTCACACAAACCAGTTTTCAAAAAGTGATCATAAATTGTGCATTCCTCATTTTCTGGGTATCTAATATGGAACAGCTATGGATGAATTTGCAGGTGTAGTGAGTACTCAACTCCAGCTGAAGCTGGTCCCCACTACATAAAACTTAAGTGTTCTGAAATATTAATTCCAAGCTGACTGTCTAAACACAGTGGACATTTCTGACAATGGGATGTTAGCACAAACCATTTTTACAGGTATGTCATAAATATAAGTTCACTAGCATTTGTGAATCACAGCAAATGTGCAGAGATTTTGGTAGTGGAACAGATAACTTTCAGGCGTCCTATCATAGCGTAGGTTCCACAACTCTGATTTAGTAGTGTGCAAGACATCTAAAGGTTTTGCATAAAACCAGTGCAAAAACTGAACCCCTTCTCCCACCACATGCATATATAGTGTTACATGCACAAATGAGCAAAGAGGGAGAGATGAGGAAAGCAAGAAGAACAAACAAACATTCCAGGCTAAACAGCTAGTAGGTATTTGTAAATGAAAGCAGTTGTGGTGACACTGAAAGATAAACCTCCTTCCAAAAAGTTAGGTGTTTCACACACACAGGATCACAGGATTTCAGGGGTTGGAAGGGACCTTGGAAATCTTCGAGTCCAACCCCCCTGCCAGAGCAGGATCATACAATCTAGCACAGGTCACAAAGGAACGCAGCCAGGTGGGTTTTGAAAATCTCCAGAGAAGGAGACTCCACAACCTCTCTGGGG
>JANHGN010021873.1:9660-42968 GCA_024605025.1 Megaceryle maxima | reverse complement strand
GGGGAGCCCAGAACTGGACACAATACTCCAGGTGAGGTCTCACCAGTGCAGAGTAGAGGGGGAGCAGAACCTCCCTCCAGTTTAAAAAGTTTGTGAAGTTCTGCCTTCCACATAACATCAGGAAAGAGAGGCATCTCCCAGCATAAGTATCCAGCATGTTGGGTTACCTAATGCCAGCACCCAGACCATGCAAAGAGTGACTGCTTTTACATTTCTGGGGCTGAGCACATATTTTTATCCTACTCAGGCAGGGCTGGGGGTTCAGGTCCATGAACCCTGGTTGCCATTGAAAGGAAGCCTCGCTAAGCATCACAGAGGGAATCACACTGGTGTTTCATAAATGCTCAGTATTATTTAAGGGATCAACAGTTACATGGGGACAAAACCTAAGCTAACCAGAAAAATACAGCAAAGAACAAGCTTATGTCATAAAACCTACCTATCCCAGTAAGGCTGTGGCAGGCTTGGGTTAAATTCCTCTGCTGCCTGAGGGAATCTGACCTGACATCTCCCACCTCGAGGTGAATATGCTGATCACAAAAGGTCGGCTATTTTAAGGCACAAGGGTGAGGCGTCCCATTATTTCTGTTCAAACTGTTCCACTTTGCATGGAATGAATATTCATTGAGCTCCTGAGAGAATGAAAGTGCAAAAATGTGTCTATAACCAGGTTGTTAGGGTACTCAGCAGGGAAGGTGGGTGAGAGGAACATATTCCTTTGGAATTTGAGAGCATACCTGGCTAAGCAGCAGCATAACAAGGGTGTTATTTTCTGTTTGGGACTCAGGTGCTCACACTGGTGATAAGATAAAATTTGAAAGCTTAAATCTGTTTGTGGCTGCAACCCTCAGACACAGTCCTGAAGAGGCTACTTGGAAATTAATAGTTGTCTATTTAGTGATGGATTATGTGAGGAACATGCAGTGTGAAACCACTCCAGAATGATAAGAATGACTCTCTTACAGCTGCAGGAACAAAATTTCTCCCTCTAAACTACCCTTAAATATAGATCTAAGAGTAAAAATGATCCTGGCAGAGAAGTAATTAAGTAGAATGATTGCAAAGGTCTGATAATAGATTGTCCCAAATTCAGCAAAAAGCCCTTCATCTGAATATACTAAAAAGCAGATTAAATAACTGTTCACATGAACCCTTCCACAAAGGTATTTTTCCCTTTAGACTGTTGCTTTAATGACTGTGTAATTATTGGAATGAATTGGGTTTGAAGGAACACAAGGATTTTTAACATAGGTTTTATCAGACAGTGACAGTATCTTTTGTCTTATTGTTAACTTTTTATTTTCACTCTCTGATGCTTTACTGTTGGATCAAACTTTTCAGTTGTGAAGTGGGTGGTGAATCAGCTCTCTGGTGAAAAGGCATTCATTTAGGTCTGTTTATAATGACTTCTGCTGGCTCTTCCCAGGAACTGATCTGTCCCACAAAGTTTATTGTGAAATTGTTTAGAGAGATGATGACAAAGTTAGATTATGCAGGTGAAGAAGTACATCTCTGTGCATTGCCCTGAAATGACCTTGCTATGGACAAGAGTGTTTGGGCATGGCTTCTTTTATGAACAAAAAACTATAGAATTTAACAAGAGGGAACAACACTGGTTTAAGATTAGCTTTATGGGATCCATATGCATTATCTATTAGACCATTTTGAATTTTATTTTTAAAAAAACCCCAACATTATATTCCTAGATTATTTTAGTTCTAGTGGGGAACCACACAGCATCCACAAGAATGAATGGCCAGTTCACACTGACTGAGCTCAGTGACAGCTGCACTAAGGAGAAGGCTCTGCCTGCTCTGATTGTAGCCCATGCAATTGGAAAGAGAGTGGGGAAAACCAGGGGTGCTTGTGCCTTTTCAGTTTAGTCAAAGTTCAGATCATGTCTTCTGGCTGCCACAAAGCAGCAGGTTTGCTTCTTGTTTGCATGCAGGTTACTGGTTTGGCACTGTAACTTCATTTTATGTGGAAGAGCAGCAGCGTTCACTGCCTTCACATGAGCTTTGCTGTATAATTAAATTTTACAAATAAAGACTGCATGCACCGGATTAATAACATCTTCTTTACATTTACATAGAGTTGGGTTTCTGTCTAAGAAATGTTGATTGATTCAAACCATTGGTTTTATACCTTAAATTTACCTACAGATGTTTTATGTCATTCATCTTCCACGGAGTTTACTTTCTAGCTGATGGCATCATGCTTATTAATACTAGCTGATTATTTGGAGACTGTGTAGGAAGAAGTTAGGTTATATTTTTTCAGGACAGTTGAGAAAAAATATCTGGGGCTTGGCATACTCTCATATTCCAAAAGAAAGACTCGAGTGCCCAGAGAGAAAACATCTCTAGCAAGGATTATTTAAGAAGAGGCAGAGAGAGAAGATTACATCAGAGGAGGGAGATATCCCAAGCTTTTGGTTTGCTGGCAGAAATCTAGTCTAGCTCAGGAGCTCTCTAGGATTGCCTTCAGCACAGCATTAGTAGATTTTATAAACCACAATTATAGACTAGGAAATATTTCTTTTGTTCCTGCTTATCCCATCTAAAGACTCACAGACGTGAACGTTTCCCTCTCCAAGGACACTCGAGTGTTCTGTATAGAAAACATAATTTACATTTGTCTATGCTATGAAAAAGGATGCACTTAATGCACTTTGAAACTCATTGTCCTAAAACCACAGAGACACAGATGGACGACAGGAGGCTGCCCTGTAACTCCCCTGCACTGTCCCAAATGAGTGTTGGTATGAACTGTCCTTAAACACATCCAATAAGACATTCAGACATATTCTTAGGAGCTGCTCCAGTACTTCAACAGTCAAAATAAGTTGCACTAATAGTGCAATTTAGAGCAGGCAATATTTAGTTGCAATAGTTTCTTCTTGTCCTTCCTCACTGGTCTTAAAAAACAACAGATCATTATTCTTTTTATGATGATCTTTCTGACAGTCTAGAAGACCTATCCTGTCCCCTTGTAATCTTCTCTTTTGTAGCCTATAAGAATGATGTTACCTTTCTTTATGGATTGTGTTTTCTAAACCCTTTAGCATTCTTTGCACCCGCCTCTGGATTTTCTCTATCATCTTTTTAAAAAGTGGTGTTTAAAAGTGGACACAGTGGTCTCAGATCCAGTTGGCTCCCAAGTAGAGCAGAATAATTACTCCCCAAAGGTTGTGTACAATATTCCTATGAATCGTACAATATTCCTATGAATGTATCTTTGACCAGGACATTTTCTTGGTAAAAATATTGTGTTGTTACTCATAGCCAGTTTGTGATTCACTACAACTTCCAGATCCTTTTCTGTGTAAAGTCACTCCTGTTACATTTGTCTATTTGCATTTTGTCTTTCTGGAATTTCATCTGCTTTTAATTTCAGATGATGTCTGATTTTTCAGACTCATTTCCAGATCTGATCCTGTCACTAAAGCAGGCACAACTCCTTCCTTCATATTGTCTGTAGATTCTCTAAACATATTAATTAAATTTCACCATTCATTCATTAATAAAAATACTTAGAAGAAATGGGACTCCAAATAAGATGCCCCTCCACCTTAATGTGAGTCACTGAAAATGATTCTTAGCAGTCACTTACTAACAATGGCATGCAGAGGAGGGGGTTCAGCAGGCACTTCAATTGGATGTGGGTAAACCACGCTAGTGGCTGTGGTAGTGCCTAGCTCTTATCCAGGGAAGTGAGACTTTTCATAGCATTATAGTCTACGACCTCTTTTCCCAACATCCACCTTTCCAGAGAAGTTATACAATGGAAGAAAGTAAAGAAGATGGAGAGAGGCTCTTCTTAGTGGAATCCAGGGACAGACTGAAAGGCAGTGGGCACAAGTGGAAATACAGGAAATTACATTTAAACACAAGAGAAGACTGTTGGTTTTTTTCTCCTGTGAGGGTGGTCAAACACTATAACAAGTTTCTCAGAAAGGTTTTAGTCTCCATCCTGGCAACATGCAAAACCTGAGTGTACATGACCCTAAGCAACCTGCTGCAGCTGACCCTGCTTGAGCAAGGTGCTTGGACTAAAGACCTCCTGAGGTCTCCTCCAGCCTCAAGTATTCTGTGATTCTAGAAATTATGAGATGTAAATAATGTTATAATTATAATAAAGTAAATCATAACATTATTTATTATATACATCCTTGCTTGAATCATACAGTGTTGGGCAGGCAGTTTTAACTTTTTAGAATAATACTTTTTTTAGAATAATAGTTTTAAATAGTCTGAAGTCATAGTCTGATCTGCAGTTGAAACCTGAAGGTCAGTCTGGGGATTAGATTAGACATTTTGCTAGTCTCTGCAGTACTGTGAATGACACATAACATTTCAATCTGTATTTGAAACTCTGTCACTGGTTCCTCTGTAGACTGAATGCACATCTTTTTATCCCTAAATCAAAGTCTTTCTCCTGGAGTTTGAACACAGGTATCAGATGGTTTCCCTGTTACAGCCTCCCTCTTCCCACCATCTCACATTTAAAAAGCAGCATGTCATTTTTAAGGAAGCTGAAGCCCAATGCCAACACTATTAGTAAAGACCTGCTTTCAAACTCATGACTCATATGACCCAGGGTAGGACTCTGCAGTCAAATGGGAGTATTGGCAAGAATCACTTGTGAACTGGACTCCATCCTCTCTGTTCCCAGAACCTCACAGTCACTTCATTAGTGCCCACATGGATGAATAACATGAATAGCATGAGTCACAGTCAGGCACTGGATATGCCTCAATGGTCTTTCCACTGTGCCTAAGGTTTTTGGATTTGTCAGGAAGCCCATGGCCCAGCAGGGTGGTCAGACTGGCAGATGGAAGTCTCTGGCCCCGTTACAAGACACTCTCTAATCACAGCCATCCACTGAGAAGTCTGTCACTGGAGCAGCACAGTAAATAACAGGACTGTACACTACTGAAGAGCTGAGGCAAAATGTACTTGTCTTGAAGCTGGAAATTTTCAACATTTACCCCTCCTAAAAGAAGTTCACCTTTCTATCCTGCTGAAACCAGTAGGGAACCTCTGGATTCTGACTTCACTAGGCACAGGACCTGACTCTTAAATGAATCCACAGCTTTTACAGATTACTGTCTTGCAAACTGCTAGACTGGCCAAAATACTTTCAGATTGTCTTCTAACCTGATTTTGAGGTTTGGAAGAAATTTTTAAAGTATTCACACTTCTTTTTGCTGTCTTATTTACCAGACCACTTTTCAAGGCTTTTTTTCCACTTTTACACCAGAGTTTCTGGTTGTGAAATTCTGTAAAACTATAACAGAGTATTAACCTACCCATTCAGATAGGTTCCTGAAATGTAATACAAGCACGTGTTCCTGAGAAGTACAATAACAGGGTGTTAAAAAACCAGCATTTAACATAACTCACTCTGCATTTCTCTTATATAGTTGAAATCCACACTATGTCAACTTTGGTGTAATTCAGTAATAGTGCCTCCTTTTTTCTCTTGTATGTTACGAACACGATTGTTTTCTCACTTATTGGTAAACCTGCCTAATAATTTCCTTAAAAAGCTAAAAGGAGCTTTTCTTTTAAATCTTCCTTTTTAATTTAAGTATCCATAAATGTGTCACTTCTATTGACAAACCTTCATATTTGCATGCCTTATATGAGTGATTTCTCTCCAGAAGAACATTTTATGCAGCACGTCTACCCTACAAGTGCAATAAAGACGGGAAGGCCTCATTTGCAAGTCTTGATAGAACATAGTTATGAGGTGGACACCACACAGCTGAATATTCATTATTTCTGCAGAAAAGTAGGAACCTGGGGCACATTACCACTGGAAACTGAGATGCCAAGGGGCTGTAGACACCTAAAGTAGCTCAGGAGGTTTTTGTGAAACCCTTAATGATATGTGATTTAGGCACCCTGAAAGGTAATTCTGTAACAAATCCTCCAGTGATTCTAGCCTCTTGTCTTAGTCATTTTATCTTACTAGTCAATCTTAAACTAAATGGGGAAATGATGAAGCATTAGCCTGACCACTGAAAGGAGGCTGTAATCCCACAGTATTCAAACCCACCAGTGTTTGTTTCTTCTAAAAATTCACTTCGATCTTACAATCATACACCTCTAAACCTCCCATGTTTCCTTTCCAAAGGTTATTGAAATGATGGTTTTAGCAAAAATTGTCTGCCTAGAGCTTTTTTTACTAGCAGCATGACCCTCTAGTGAGGATAATTCACATGACTTCTATCTGATTTGAGGGCATATATATTCACATTTCTGATTAATATCATCCACATGGCTAGTTTACTAGGAGCTGGAAAATTTAAACCTGCAAGACAAACACAAAAGCATATGTGTTTTTCCTCCCTTCCCTGACAAAGGTCACAGTAACTGTGCAGATAGAAGGGAGTGTGTGGACTAGCAAAAGGAAAATGGAATAAATCTCTAACAGTAATTCCTGGAAATATTTTCCTGCTAAGATGATTCCATCTTACTGCAATAAGCTCTACAGATAGCTCCCTCCCACTTCCAAAAAAGAGCAAGCAGTCTTGAACATTTATAACAGCGAGTCATTATTTCCATGAGGTGCATCAGTATGAATGCTCATACACTATTGGTTTCCTACTTAGAAGTTATATTGGGCCAAAGCATTTGCACATTGCTAGGACAAATCTACTGCTACAGTACTGAAGGCATATCCCCATTACCACATAGTGTTTAGCTATTCCAGGAATGAAGAGTTCTAAGAGCTCCCCAAGGTTAAATACAGCATCCAGTGTGCAAGCTGAGTTGCTATGGTGACAGTGCTTCATACTTGCATCACTCACTTTTTTAATATAGGCCTATGGTCTTCTGTTTTCTAACTCCTGATGAACTATCAAACTGTCTCTGATTAACTGTACAAAGGTGATGTGATTCATATTTCAGAACACCAAACTGAATGTGGTACAATTAAACCTGAGAAAAATGCATCACCACAAACTCTGTTAAGACAGATTTTAGGTTAAAGCAGCACCTTTTAATTTGAAGCAATATTGTTGGAACCTAGTAGACACAAAATACGTTTCAGGAGATAAAGCTGGAAGTAGGAACTACAATTACAAAAACAAGCCATTAAATGTCAGGAAAGTATATTGTTGTCATTAAAAAACACTAGCACGAGAAACATGGGATATTTCTAAGGTTCTGGTCTCAGTCTTTATGTTGTCTTGATCTCCACTCACTGGGAGTTAAGTCTCACTACCTACTGCTTAGAAAAAATAAATGTTCTATTAGATATGCAAAATAATTTTTTTAACATTTATTTGCACATTGTTTATATCTTTATTTATAATTCAAAAAGTTTGATGCTGTTTTAGAAAGCTTTCCAAGAAAGCAATATATGATGTCGTATATGGTTCTGACAATGATCTTGTAAGATAACAATCGACTTAAGGCAATTGACTTCTTGATCGGGATCTCTTTTGAGATCACAGCTCTTTCTGCAGATGCAGCTTTGGGTATTTTTCACCTCTAATTATAAATAGACAAAAGATACATGAAATGTTATTATTTTCTAAAACTGTTAGGCCTTTTGTTTTAGGGAGAGTACTGTGATATTTATGTTGTGCTGGGGAGGCAGAATGTTTTCAGGCAGCTGGTGTAATTAAGTAGTCCTGGTGCATCATTAAGATAGAAAATATAACCAGAGTAGACATTTCTCAAAGATGTTTTTATCCACAGCAAAAGGAGGCCCTGATTACTTTTTTTTTTTTTTTTTTTTTTTTTTTACAAGCTCCAGAACATGCTGGAAGTGAAGGCTTCTCTGTTTCCTCTTATCAGCATTAGGGCTTCTCCCTTCTGTGTCACTCAGCAGCTTTTGCTACCCAGTGACTTCTGGTCAAAGACAGTCCAAAAGAGAAAATCTGAGACACATATTTCATTCCCTGTCATTTGATGAAAATAATTCTGGAGCAACACATTTTTTTTGGTGTTTGGCATTCAACATGTTACAGTTTCCTCAACAACAGCATGTAAAAGTGTTTTGTGTGTAAGTGCATGTTTAACCTGATTAGATGTATCCAGGCAAGTTTTTCATTTGTAGCAACAAGCATATTGTGCTAAATACTTTCCAAATCTTTAGAATTACCTTTCTTCTGAGAAAGTCAGAATTTAGGCCTTGGAGCTAGTCCTTGGAACAAAAATGATTTATATATATATATAAAAAATTACTATTCTGTCACACTGATTGAGGTGAAAAGGGACCTTAATGTGGATAAGGTCAATATATTCTTATCCCCAGGATGCTGTTCTTTACCTTTGCTGGGAATATTAAGCTCAATGTCACTTTTTTCTTAATTTCAAAGTTTCTGTAGCTAATGCTTATAAAAGAATAACTTAATATTGACTACTCTGTTCTTCTGTTGAAGAAGTCTCTAGCATATTTGAAAAGCTTTCTTTTTTAATTTTTTATTTTATTTTTTACTAGTAAAATAAGTGGGGAGTGGATAGACTAAGATAGCTGATTCACAACAGATCAAGAGACATATTTTTAGGAAAGGAAATCTTTTAACTACTGCAGATTTCATCTGTCACAAGAACGTCTAGTTTCTTGTCTTCTTGTATTCCAGTCTTCTGTCTAGTTTCATCCTTTAGTGTATGTTCCTCTGGAGACCTGAGAGTTTGTAGTTCAAAGACTAACAAAATATTTTCTGTGAGATGTGTAGGTATATAGATCCTAAACAGGAATTAAGAACTATTATTTCAGAAAGGAACAGTAATTGTGATGGTTACAACTTTAAGCTGTTGTCTTCAATGTCTGATACTTATATGTCACATGTTGCAATCTAATAGACTTCTGAAAGCCTGATTCATATTCTTGGTTGCATGTATCTTGTAGCAGTGAATTGAAAGGGGTTCATAGAAGTTGAGGCAAATTATCAAAGAATTCCGGAAGGCAATGAATGGGGTATTCACTGGGGAGGGAATGAGCACGTGCATGTAAATGTAGTAGTAGCACTGTATTGTCAAAGACATGGTTTGGGAATTAGCCATCCCAAACTGATTATCAAACCCTCTAGTCCCAAGAGAGCGCCAGTAAAGGGATATAGCTCTAATCCCATGTTTGTACACGTTTGCTGTAAATGTAAGGTGCCATGTATAGAAAGGCTTCAGGATGAGTTCTACTGATTTCAGGGTAGAAGTAGCACTTTACCTCTCACTACAGTAAATATTTGCTAGTAGTTTAGACAAGGCATGATAAATAAGACATGTTTGCCCCTGAGAGAGAAGACAACTGTAAAAGGGGCATTAACATCTCTGTAGAAGGGAAAGCAGTCTATAAGGATCAACCTCCATCTTGAATAAATTTGGGATCAGTAATCACAAAAGAGGTAGAAATCTTGATGGAAACACCAGTCCCAGTCCCTTCCTGCTCCCTTCTGGGGACCTCAAGGAAGAGATTAAACAGAGATGCATTCATTCTTCCCCAGTCCATCATTAATATTCCATCTCCCATTAATGCAACCCATTTGCAGATATTTAGTGTAAATTCTGTGCCCCTGATCATATGGACTAGATAACTGTTAGTGTCTATGGCTTGTTAGCTAAATGTCTTTCAGATATAACCTTAGGATCAATTGATGGTTTTCTTTAACTTCTGTTGGCAGGCTGTTATTAAATATTAGCAATAGTGTTTATTGGGCATTCTTTAAATAACTACTTCGCTTAAAATTTATTCTATCTTGCATTACAGATTCAATATATCTGTGTGAAATTAAAATACACCATATGTATGTTCTACTTATTAATGTCAGTGTCCTGGGCAATACTCAAAGAAATGCAATTACTTTGATGCAGAATATTTAAAAAGTACCAAGGTGTTCCTCTGCTGAGGTTCTGAAAGCTGGAAATGGAAGAGTATATTCTCAAGACCAGCACTGTCTATATAACTTTTCTCTTGTACAGATGTTTCCTGGGGAAAGGAATGGAACCTTGTGAATTTAAAAGCATAGGGTCATTTAGGATGGAAAAGACCTTGAAGACCATTGAGTCTAACCACTAACCCAGCACTGCCAAGTCACATTAAACCATGTCCCTAAGCACAACATCTATATGTCTTTTAAATATGTCCAGGGATGGTGACTTCACCACTTCCCTGGGCAGCCTCTTCCAGTGCTTGACAACCCTTTCAGGGAAGAAATTTTTCCTAGCATGCAATCTAAGCCTCCCCTGGCACAACCTGAGGCTGTTTTCTCTTGTCCTATCACTTGTTACTTGGGAGAAGAGAATGACACCACCTCACTACAACCTCCTTTCCAGCAGTTTAGGAGAATGACAAAAACCAATACACATGCAGGGCTTGTAGGGAGACCAGTGGGATGAGCTGCAAGTCTGTTGTAGGGATAGTCAACCTTTGGCAATTTGATGGGAAGTGACTTTAGAGATTTGAAGCACCTAAATTTAGATTCCTGCTCTGGTTTTTCCTCTGGCAGAACTGACCTCTGTCTATTGACTATAAAAAACAGTAGGGAGAAAGTTGGTTAGCAGACTTTGTTACCAGCTCAACTTATACCAATCAGGTTTTAGATCAAAATAAATGTGGTGATTTGAGTGTCATTCCATTAGAGAATTTTAGCATTTAGAAGCACTGAAGAATTGTTAGTGCTTTTCAGTATGAAGTCATGAAGACTGACTCTCCTTAGGGTGCACCTTCTACATCTGCCTGGAATAGATGGCAAAGAAGCAATACAGGGCAGCTTAATCAGCTACTGCCAGTGTTGTACCCATCCAACAGATAAATACAGGATGACAGTCTCCAGAGATATCAGCTTGGTAACTTCAAAAACACTTCAAAACCTGACAAAAATTCCAATGAAACACAATTCTTTGGGTTAATGTTAAAAATCTTGCACCATGGTGAACAGTTAGTACCACAGACTCCCTGCTGCCTTCCAATGTAAAAATAACACAGTACTTCTGAGTATGTTACAGAAAACAAAGCACCCTAACAGTTTGTCAGAGTTAATGAGGCAATTATTAGATAAAGATGTGTTGCTAACAGTTTATTTAAAGGATAAGTCATGGGATAGATGTGTACCTGGTTTACATTTTCTGTTTCACAGCAACTATTTTTAAAAATTACATGGACTTAATTGACACCCATGTAAGTTCCTTCTCACTCTCATGAATTATACAGATACATCTTAAAACAAATGAATAAAAATTCCATTTAAAAATACAATTAAATAATCATGCGTATATTGCAACAAAATTTTATAGTGGAGACTGTATTTTCATTAAATCTGAAGATTTCTTAAGTTTTCTACATTCTTGAAGAGCTTAAGTAAGAGTTAAGTAGCTTTGGTTATGTTGGGAAAAAATCCAGAGACCCATTACCAAATCAAAGGCAACAAGAAGAGTATTGTCAGGATGACAGCACTTTGAAGTCATTCTCATGTACAGTGATAATCCTTGCTCAAAATACTTCTACTCTAGGCAAACCAGACACAGGAAAAGAGAGTATTTACACAGAGATTTGCTAAGGTCACTGAGGAAGGTGGGTAAAGACTTTGGAACAAGACTTCATTAGTCGTTACACCATCCTTCCTCTCAGATTGTAAGTTTCTGCTGATAAATGCTTGCTCTAAATGGAATTATGAGTTAATTAGCTTTCAGAAGGCTCGAGGAAAGAAGGAAGAAGGAAAAAGCCCACTATTTCTTTTAACTCTCTTTCTTTGAAAGAACAGACATTTACAAATCAAGACATGTAACTAGTTTCCAAAGCAACAGTAACTAAGAGAAACCAGTCACGGGTTTTGTTCAGTGTTTAACAAGGTTAATAAACGGAGACATGAAATACTCTATCTGAACCCATAGCAGGATTGTCATGATTGACAATTAATTATTTTATATTATAAAGGAAGTTGCAAGAATATCATTAACATAAGAAAAAGCAAAGACCATCACACAAAACACTTCTCAATTGAAGCGTTACGAAAAGATAATGTATGCTTTACTTTGTAGCAGATGTAAATGGTGAATTTGAGGATTTATTATATTTTAATATTGACAATATTATCTTGGTAATGTAGTGTAAATAGTGTAACACAGATATTAGCCAAAAGTAAAATCAAGAGCTAGAAGCAGATCTCCCAGACATTGTCTGGAAGGAAAAGCTTTCAGTGGACTTCAAGGGACTGACGTCTTGCATCAAGACAAACTTCTGCTGGAACCTGGCGCGCATCTTTGGTATACATGCAAATGTCTAAGAACCCATACTCATTTTTACAATTCAAAGCAGAGCACTATATTCAATCAGCAGGGAGGCTTATGTTTGTAAACATAAACAAATATTTTCAGCTGATTAAAATATTCCTACTGAATCCATCTTTGGAGAAAATTAGGGCTTTGGCTAATTTTCCAAGGTGTGCTTTTCATGCTCTATTTGATTTTTCTATGAAATATGAAAACCTGAAAGATAAAACATTTTCTCAGAATCTCAAAATTTTATGTTTGGAAATGCAAGCAGGTGTCCTGTGAGTCTCATTATTTCCCTGTCTCCATCATCTTCTTGGTTTGCTCTCCTGAGCACATCTCCCCTGGTTCACTGTTGTCAGGAACTCCAGTGATGCTCCTGTTTAGCAACAGGTAGAACATCAGATATAGAATAATTGGAGAAACTGGACCAAAAACAGAATTAACTATTACTTGCAAAATAAAATAATACAATAGTCACTGAAGAACTCTCACAGAGTATTTGTGTCCATGTGTCTGTGTATAGGTATTGGTCTTCAGCTTTTTTTTGAAAGCTTCACAACTAGCTACACTTTACCTATAGCTATAAAGATCATCATTAGTTACTATTATCCTATGTAGCCACCTAATGTACTGAGCACATAGCTATTAACATATGCATAATTAACAGTGGTGATGGAAACTTGCACAGAATACTTCAAAATCACAAACACTAAAGAAACACTTTTCCCCAAATTACTTGGGAAATTTCAACTGCTACAGTCAGGTTGCACAACTGTGCCATACCCTTCCCTTTAGAGATCTAGCTCCTTAGAAAAATATTACTTACTTGTGCAAGTGAACTCTTCCACAAATAAATGACTCTGTCCTGTGGAAGCCTACCACAACTACTAGGCTCATCTGTGGTTTGTGCTAGCTCCTAAGAGCTGTCTGGTCTTGAATTCCAGTACTACCCCACAGGGCATTGCAGTTGACACAAACAGGAGTCTCTTAAGTAGGATCCTCCATTCCCCCTCTTGGATCACAAGTGTGATGCCCCCCTCCACATCCCTTGCTTGTGCCTTTGAGGGCTCCACTGTTACCAGCATCCAGATTAGCTCAGGGACTGATAGTGAAACAACAAGAGAAACAGGACAAATAACATCTCCACAGCCCACCTTGTCCTAAAATAAAGTGTCTGACATTTCACCCTCACTTCAACAGCCCATCATTATGTTATCCCAAGCCCCAGGGATGTCACTTTGACACAAATAGAGCTTCACGCAGCCTCCCTGGGAGGCAGTGTTACTATGGTTGTGTTGTGCAGAAGCTGGCTGGCCCTGAAGACTTGTTCCAAGAACTCCTCTGAGACCTGAATCCTGCAGAGGATAGGCAACCCTCTCAAATGGGTTTGTGGTTAAGAGGATCTTCCCCCAAGGACCTAACAGATAGAAAATTCTGTGGTTTTGGGGCCTGACACATCAGACATGGGAATTAAAGGGTGTTAGTGTAGGGACAAGCATGACTTGGAGGCCTATCCTGCCATGCAAGAAGAGATCAAAACTGATGTTCCCTCAGGATAAAGCCTCCAAAACTTGTGTTGAAAATCAGACTTCATCTTTATGGACTTCTTTAGTAATATGGTAAGTTTGATCTGTTCTGGGCGAGTATACCAGGACCCAGTCACTCTCAGAAAGCACATGCTTGAACTTGCTCCGAGGTTCAAACTGAGATGAGATTTTCCTCCAAGCCCAAGAGTTGGCTTCTCCTTGTCCTGATTCCCAGATCAACTCTGAGGCACAACCATGTATAGGCATGGCAAATTTGGACTGTCAACAGGCTGAAGAAGTTCAGATTGATTTAAACAGCCAACACAGTGGTGCCTTTCTCCTTGACTCTGTTAGTAGAGTCTTATTTTTCCAAGGCTTAATGCCCACTTCTTGCAGGAGGAAACCCCTTTAATGTATCAACATGCTGATGAAGTGTGTCTGGGGACTTGTAAAGCAAAAAATACTGTATAAATGTAACAAAAAATGCTATCACAGCTATATGCACTTGTGGGACAAAATTAAAGGGAAACAGTTCCAGGTTGAGGCCACAGTAACTTGGTAATTGAAATGTTATCCACAGCATCCTTTAAACAATGAGCCAAATACTAAAGACCTTATTTCAAACACTGCTTATTATTTCCTTTGAAGCCTTATTCAAGTGATGTTTAGAATAAAAAATGAGCTGGTAATTTAGAGTTTTTCCCCTGTTTGTATACAATTTCCTTTTTAAAATATAAAGAGAAAAGGAAACAAAGGTTTCACAATGAGAACAAACTGAAATACAAGAACTTCTGTGGGAGACTGAAATAGCAGCAGGATTAAAAGCAGAAAATAGATGCATCCCGCAGACTCCTTTCTTGCCTCTGAGGCCTCTCATTCAAGTACTGACCAGGACCACTGTGACTTTGCTTATGGCATCTGACAAGCTCAAAGCCTCTGGCTGTAAGATTGCATTAGGTATTTTTAAAGGGGGGGGGGGGGGCTTTTTGGTTTTTTTTTTAAGCTCTAGGAAATAATAAAACAGTATTAGGAATCAAATTCAGCTCTTTCACATTTGCTCAGCACTCTATCTGTATTGTTACTGTAGAGGTAAATTTGTGGGTATATGAGGGCATGGAATTGTGTGTATGTGTGTTTGTGTGTGTATATACATCAGTTGAAATAATTTATTTATCTCAGAATTAGTAAGAATTGCTGTTGATATTGGGAAACTCCAGACAACTTCAGAAGGACACGTGATGCGATACTTCTTGTTTTATAAAGCTGATTGATGATATATATCAGTTTTGTTAATTACATTTAACAGTTATTCATAGCATGTTAGCTTAAATTAGCTTCTTTTTCATATTCAAGGATTTAGGGAAATTTTAAAGTATTTTTGGAAGAAAATGGATATTAAGGCTTGTTTCAGCACCACTGGAGTCAATAATTTCTCATCCTCAACATCTGCAGGACTGAAGTCCCAAAATTCAAATGGCTAACAGCTGTCATCTTGCCCTCTAGTGGTGTTTCTTTAAAGCCACCATTGAACAAAAAAACAGATGGACCAGAATATTTTAAATTTATGAAAAATATAAATTGACTTATGTTGCAGCTGGAGAAGCAAAGATGTATAAAAAAATGCCTAACTATTCTAACTTCCCCGAGCACAGCAGGCAAGATAAGGCTATTACAAAAGCTCTGAAAACTTCACAGGAAAGTTTGCAACTGAAGGTCAGACAACTTAGGGCCTACGATGACAGACTTGTTGGATCACTAAATATCACCCAGTTTTTCAAGGACTGGGAGCAAAGGTTAAAAAAACATCATGTCTGAAGGAATTGCTGCCTGTGATTTTCTGCAGGTGTCTCTCTGGCTTGTTTATAGAATGAACAAAGAAAATGCTGAGATACAAAACTACCAGTACAGTGAAGAACATGGAGGTCTTCTCATGCTCTTAGTGGAAAGAAGGCCAGATACTGTCAAAGCATTTCTAGGCTGGCTGTGCTGAAGCTGATTCACAGTGGAGTAAAGGGATGCTGCATTGATCTCATCTATTTCGTATGACACTTCCACAGTATGTTACATGCCTCTATCTTGCAGAGTATTTTGGTATCTACTTGCACTGTTCCGTGGGTGAAAAAGCCTCTTTTGGCTCCAAAAACAAAAGGGGTCTATAAAAGTCAGGTGAAATAAATCAGTGCCTGCATTTTCAGCCTGAATGGTTATCATTATTATTGTAAAAACAGTGTATGATTCTAGAGAGATGCATTTGGACAATTCTGGTATTGGAACATATACTCCAGCTGCCACTAGTGAAAAAAAATTCCCACCAAATACTGGACATTTACATGAAGTGAAGACTAGAAAGCAAAACTTTCCTTTAAGCAAGAAATAAGTTATTTGGTTAGTTAAGTAGTTCAAAGATTAATACAAGCAGTTTACTCCAGAAGATGGGAATCAGTCAGACTACTAAATTGGTAGATGATTTATTGAATGTGGAACTTAACAATATTTCTGCCCCTGACTCAGGATGTAAAATCTTTGATATAATATTTGATCAAACAGATAATATGCTTAAAATTTCCAATGAACTTTCTATGTCCTACCTAACTTAACAGATGTTCACTTCAGAATACAAGCTTAAAAATCTTATGCTTTCAGAAATAAAATCTATGAGACAAAAGCTTTCAAAAGTGTCTACTGATATAGGATAGCTGCATTTTTACAGACTAAACACAGGATAGTTAAACAGTCTGATCCTTACAGCGTACATGTACTAAGCACATGCCTAACTTGTCTCAAGGCTGGTAACTTAAATCATGAACCAATCCTTAAAATCTTTTTAAAATTTTGTCTGGACCACAACTGAAGTACATTTCCTTTAGAGACAATGCCAGTGTGTGCAGTTTATATATGAGTAAGTGGCTATATACTTTAGATATAATGCATGTGTACATATCACATATGATCTTTTTTATATATAAATGAACAATTTCTTCAGGTGCAAGACAAATGAATTGTGAGAAGGTTCAGATCCACCTTCTATTCCCAACTAATGGTAGGATAGTCAGAACATTTTGAGAGCCCTGTCTAAATATCACTTCTGCAGTGAAGCTGGAATTAGCAGAAGAAAAATAGTCCCCAGCATAAGCATTTGATCCCTATCACTTCAGCCATCAACTTCATCACAAAGTTTCTTGTTCATACTCTGATATAACCTATGCAGCACTAGACAGAAATCTATCATGCAGTTATCCACAGGCTCTGAATAATAAATATTCATGGACAAACAAGTGTGAACATAATTTTGTATTAACAAAGAGAAAAAAGAAAGGAATGGGAATGCTATGCCTGACATGGGAGAGGTAAAAAAGGAGATCTACAAAAGGCTGTGGTTATGCATAATTGACCTCAAGAAGCACCCTACTGATGGATGTGTCTTCTAAAGGTTCTGCAACAAGCTGGAATTCAATGAAAGTGCTTAACATGTTCCCTTTTACCTGCATTGGTTCTGTAGGACTACCCCAATTCTAGTATGACCCTGGAAAAGTCACTGCAGTCATATGGAGATCAAAGATCCATGGTGAATTCTGTGGCTCTAAAGGTGAAAGCCTACAGAAAAAGGAAGTAATGGTCTTTCTTGGTCTAAGCTGTAGGACAGAAAGGGCAGCAGATTACTTGCTTACCACCTAGTCTTGGGCTTTGTTTAAAGCTGAGAAGACACTACCACTCATTCTCTCATGTCCTGGACTTAGGGGAGAAAACAGATCTAACCTTTGGCAAAATGAAACCTGTAGGGACCTTTGTTTCAAATCTGTGGGGTGTGTTTCTGTAAGCAGAGGAAGCCACTATATAGCACAGAAATATAGGACAAGTGATTACTGTGTGCCAGATCTGTGGAGAGTGGGTGGGAAGTGTTCATCTGCATATTCTGTAACAGTTCATTAAATGCAGTAAACTGCCTGAAAAATTTGCACAGTGGAAAGAGGGCATTGAGTTTTTCCCTCTTCATTTGATAGAGACAAAGACCACTGAATGTATCTCAGCAGTCATCATATTAACAGGATTCTGTTCACTACAGGGGAAGTACTTGGTAACACTTCAGTGGGGTTAGAATTTTGCCTTGATCATCAGCTGCCCTCTTAATTCCAGACATCAAAAAATATATTCCTAGACTAGAACAAAATTTTTTTCAAAATCTTATGCAGTAAATCTTTACTGCTACATTGGTTCTACATAACTTAAACATTTTTAGTCATGTAAGTGCAAGAGAAAACATCTGAAAAAAGACCTTCAGTGTGGCTGTGGATGAAATGTTTTCATTCAGCTGTCAAGATGCAGGATTTCATTGTCAGGAGGCATCATACAATAAAATGTTGCTATCTAGTTTGGGTGTTCCTAGGTTAGATTTCACTTAACATTTAAATTAAATCAGGGAACTGACCAACTTTCATAATTCCACAAAGTTACTTCTCCCAAGAGAGTCCTTAAGTGATTTGTCTTCTCTTGCATGTATTTGCAGTATATAATTATTTTAAAACAGAATGAATGTACAGCCTTTGTACATCTCCTTTTGACAGTAGTCATCTTGGATTTCAGTAGAAATTACTCAGATTGAAAGGGATGTGTTACTGCAATTCACTCCTATTTATATGCCCCAAAATGTCATTTGCTGTGGGTGGCGGAGGAACCTCCACCAACATGCTGATTTGTTCTGTTACTACATGTTCTTTGAGATTATCAACAGCCTGAAGAAAATGAATCTGCCATATGTCTATACTCAGCCATTCTCCATTTGTTTGAATGTACAATTCCTATTTTATAGAGCACTGGACTTTACTCTCTTGAATCATGCTGAATGGAGAGACCTGGTAGCCAGGTAAACCAAATGATCTAAAGCCAAGCAGGATGATTACAATCATCTACCTGACCTTCTCCACCACATATAATTCTATCTAGTCAAAGCCAAATCAATTTGTGGTTGAGGCAGGCTATTAGGAAGATATTTACCATTTTAGTCAGCTGCAGAGAGCCTGAAAGTATGAGGCAGAGCATCAAACATTTTTCTAACGAAAATGGAATCGTGCAGCAGACATAGCTATGCAATCTCACCCATAGAAAATTACACTTTTGGGAATGCTGAGATAAATCAGAGCTTTTGCAGCAATGCATCATGCTTGGAGTATATCCTTAGATACTGTGAAATGTTGCTGAACAATTTCAGGTCCTCTGTGTATCGTCTTCTTTTCTTTTTCCTCCAGTCACATGAAGACATAACATTTTCTATAAAGTAAAGGAAAGGATAAGTACAAGGAAAGTGTGGCAGGTCAGCTGAGGGTAGTCAGATCAGCTGCCTGAAGGAATATTTCTGCTCCATTCACTGATTTGTTGGGGAGCAGAATCCCTATAGTCAGGGTGAATACCGTTAATGGTTTGACATAAAACATCAAAGCACAAATACAAATGTGACTTTTTTATCAGTAACTACAGGATGAATGTCATTAAGTCTACTTCTTACCAGATAAGAAAAGCTATAGCCAAATAAGATTTGACAAAGTCTTAAACACTACCATGGTGGGAAGTCCAGGTTCTGGTACTATTTCTCAGGTTCTGGTGCTGTTCTTTGGTGACACAAAATGGGAATTGCCTTCTTCATGTTTGTTTCTTACTTATTTTACCACATCCATCACTACATGCTATCCAGACTTTGTTTCTTGTATCAAAACAGGACTTTACCAGTCTGACACAGACAATTGTTGCTGCTTTGCAATCCCTGCTGCTCACTATGATGTTCAGAACTGCCTCACTCCAGTCTATATTATCACTACACCATTTTCAAGGCAGGTAATATTTTTTGTTACAACATTAGCTTCTCTCTGTTTCCACACTCACGAACTTCCTTAGCTTCCAATACTACCTGAGCAACAATGCCTGCCCTTGATCCTATGAAGTGCTTTTGTAACTCACAATGTGCTGCAAAACCTTTCAAGAATCTCCACCTAGAACAGCAGACATGTGGACTGTAAGCTGCACCATAGTATGGGCCACGGTCTATGAGAACAGTGTCTGCTGTTTAATGGTGCAAATTTCTTCAATGTTCTCATTGCTCACCACACAAGTTTGAGCCAACTAGAAGATACAAAACAGCTCACACCAGCCCCACCAGTTCCTGGCTACTGGAGGGAGCCAGGAGTAGGGGAAGAGAGAGGCGATTCCCCTGGGGAATACCAATATGCACACCAAACACAAAAGCAGGGCTCTGCAGGGGGGTCAATGGCACATGGAGGATGGGGAACTTGTGAGAGGAAGGCTGTGGGCACAAAGAGTTGGTCAGGCAGTGACAAGCATAAGCAAGTGCAAGCCGTGTGCAGGATTTTGGAGGCAAAATGTTAGACCTTCCATGCCTGGACTGACTGGAGTGGAAGCAATATTTGAGGGGGAAAGGAAGAAGCATTTCAGCAGAGAGGTTGAAGATAGAGAATGAAGGCTTGGTGTAGGCCAAGGCATATGTTCATCTAAGCTATCGCAGTAAGATTAGAGTGAGCCCAGTCTAAGGAAACTTGGGAACCACAGAGTAAGACTGAGCTCTAATCTTGGCTTAAACATTGACTCAGTGTATTGCCTTAGGCAAGGAATTGGTTAGATGGGATTAATTATGTCTATCTACCTATTTCAAAGGACTGCTGCAAGGATTAATTAGTCATTGTTTGTAGATTTCTTTGAAGATGAAAATGTAGAACTGTGTAATTAAATGAAATCATTAGACATAAGGTTATGTGACTTTGATGTCTTCCAAAAATACATAAATTAATACTGGAACATCTACTTCCATTTTATTCTTAGGCATATTTGTAATCCTGGATGAAGAATTAATGGTGCCTGTAAAACATTCATACACAGTGGTTACATGAATGAAATCCATTTTATAAATAAAGCTATATTAAAATGATAAAGATTAAAGCAATAAAACTTAGGTTTATGTATCCAGCTTCCTGTTGATATTCAATGACTTAGTGAATCTGAGATAGACAACTGCTGTTTTAAAGTATTGTTTTATCTATACAACCCAAATTTCCGGTTGCTTTCTAACACTTAGAAATTGTAGTTTATGTTCTTCACAGCAGCAATGAAAGTCCACTGGAGAGAAAGGAATTACTGATGTACACACGATAAGGATTACGGGACAGACTTGGGCCAGAGTACACGGGAAGAGTGATGTATCTTAGCCATCTCCTGCTTCAATGAACTGAAAGATGGTGAAATTCTGGTTGAAACACAGTTTCAGAAAGCCTGAATTTTCAAAGACATACTAAATCAACAGACACTGCACAAGTTTATGTCATCATCTCAGGCCAAATGGGTTAATACCCATGATGGAATCATGTCTTCGAAGCTCAGTGGTTTTATGGTTCTGCACACCTACTCGCATCAGTGTAACAGAGGTTCCTGTGTGTTTTTCATCATGATGTAACACTGAGTAGCTTTATACCTATGTCAGGAACAGTTTCTGGTGATAATGACAATGTTATCATCATAAATTACTCTGGATCCATCAGGGAAAGCTGCTGTGGAAAGTTTCTAGACTAGATTTATTATCAAAGACTTTTTTTCCTCTTTTTTTTAACTGGTACTTTATTAAGAGTCTGAAAGGACACAACAGCTCCACCACCACACAGTTTGCTTCTTCATAGGTGTTGCTTAGCATTCATGTAATTAAAACAAAACAAAACAAAACAAAAAGAACAAAAAACAAACAAACAAATCAGAAAAAAGTTTTGTTTTGATTAACTGGTTGTTTTCTGAACAGCTTTTGTACACTGATTTATTGAACTTGGTGAGAAGGGGGGAGTGAGAGAGTAGAGTGAGAGTGTGAGATTCCTTCAGGGTCCAGTCATCCCACCTAATATTTCACATATCCTCAGATCCATACCACCACCTGGTAGGACCCATCTGCTGTTAGGAAATAGTGCCCAGGCATTGTATTTCTCACTTCATGTTCCTGAATAGCAATAGCATTTAGCATCATGTCTGAACAGAAATAAGAGATGACTATGTTTGTATTTACTTATCTTTAGGTCACATGCAGGAAGTTTCCTATACTCTGTTGTGTCAGATGAGTGCACCAAACAGAATGCAGTCTTTGTACAAGTTCATCATATCTAGTGGAAGCATACCTAAAGACCCCATCCAGGGAACACATTTCCTCCCTCTGTCAGCATATGTTTGGATTAATTATCACCTCTACAGCCTCTTTTGCTTTGTCCTTCTCAACCCCACCCTGACTCCTGCTCCCCATCAAGAGACTTCCTGATTCTTAATTTATTCAGGAGACAATGTTAATACTCACTGACTGAAAATCTTCACTGTTTTCACCTCGTCAAGCAGTCAGTACAGCTGTTGAGGCCAGGTGCAGGCATCCCCCTCCCTCCTGCAAGCAGTGCCTATTAATGAGGGCCACTCCCCAGACTTCACTGAATGTTAAAAAAATCATTAGTCCAAGCTAAGGCAAAATGTTCTTTCTCATTTGGTAAGGAACTGTTCATATTTCATCACAAAGCTGTACCATATATTGAAACTTGTATTACATACAAGAATATATATATATCTGTCTATATGCTTTACCACACCTTACACAAATATACCCATGCATTACTGGCTTTTGCTTGATATTGGACTTGGCAGTAATTAATCATGTGGAGGGGTGAGGTTTGGTGTGACAGAACCCTGAAGCAATCTTTGAAGGACACTGTGACAGACTTGTTATTTGTGAGACATGTCAATAGGTAGCACATATTTCCTAAAACTCTTTATGATGGAGGATTTCCTCAGGAGCATGGGGAAAAAAAAACAGCAAGTACTTCCTCTTCTCATCTAGACATCTTAGTTACAATTCACATGTGCATTGGAGACACTCTTAGTCCAGAGATGTCCTAGGCAGACAACTACAGCAAGTGAACTGTATGCAGAATGGAGGTCTATTTTATAGAAAAGATATAGAAAAGGGGTGCTAAGCATTCCAGACACAAAGTGACTGGTACTTTGTACCTGCAGAGAACAGATGGCTGTAAAAAGCAGGAAGATGAAAATTCTCTGTCTACTTGCATATCATGTGCAATCTCTGCATCTTGCTCTCTACACCATCACTACAAATATGGAGCACAGAAACATGTCTCTGTGGTGGCTGAGAAGAAATGAGGGTTAAATTGAAACACTTTGATTTCATAGGATCAGAATGAGGCCTACCTTGCATAGATATAAATTGCCAAGAAAAATGTGAAGAATTGGCTTTTGCTGCCTCCAGCACCTGGGCTTAGACACTCAACTTCCTCCAGTAGCTGGTCCTGGGTCCTCAGTTGCCTCATGCACAGACAGACACACACACACACACACATCTAATCTCTCAGTAAAACCCAAATCCTACAGTTTCCCTGCCACGTGGCTGGGACCTCCACTCCCTCCCACAGCCATCTCCTCCAGGTTGTCTCACTCTCTGAGACACATGTGTACACCTGACTCCCAGGTTACTTCAACTACTTTGCAAGCCTGGTTGATAGTCAGGGACACTCACATATCCTCATACACTCCAGCTGCTAACAGCACAGACAAGGGCCTCTGTCACCCCTGGTTCCACTCCAGCTGCTGGCTGCTCACACCTCCATACACACAGAAGAAAGCCATGCACCCAGGAAAACAAAAATGGAGTTTAATGAGAAGACAGGACAGACTGTGATAAGCAAAAGCAGGGCATAGTCACACAAGCCTACTGACCAGCCACCTGTTTACAAGCTATGACCTCCTTTTAGCCCTTTATCCCTCTGGTTTCCCAAGATTTTTCCTCCCCAAACCACCTCTATCCCTCCCTTTCTCTGCTTGTGGTTCCTTCCCTAAACATCCTATAAGTTTTGCACAATCCCAAAATGCTCTTCCCCTGCAATCCATGATGTGACCTGTAATCCCAGGCAGTGACCTCCTCAGTTCGTGAGGTGTCACTGAGAGACACTCCCATCTTGCAGACAACACTTTGTATGTAACACAGCAGACCTGGATCCTGACAAAACTCAGCAAGAAATGGAAGCCTTTGCCCCTTATAGATTCCTCTGCTGGTATAGTGTCATCCTGACACCCAAGATTCTGCATCCATGTTCTCAGCTGCTCTAGAGCGCTTAGATCTTACTTGTATTCAACACACAGTGATAGCTTGCTTTGCACTCCTTGGTAACTGTGTGGAGGGAAAAAGGTTAAAGACCTGAATGAAAAAAAATTACCCAATAAGAAACAATACACTGGGGTTGTAACCCACCCATCCTCTAAATCCAACACACTAGCATTGTTCAAAATCTGTTTATAAAAGCATTAACTGTCATAATCTTGCTGCCAGCTTCCTCCATGCTCTTTTTATTTCTACAATCAAACATTTGCCTTTGGAATCCTCACACTGCATGGAGGCCCCTTGCTGGACAAAGTCTAAACCCAGAGCAGCAGTCGTATCTTTCTGAAGTGAGGCTTTGTGCACATGGAACATTACTGATTAATCACCAATTCAGCACAGCAATGCTTTAAACTAAAAAATAGACCTGCTTCAGAAAACCTACCATTATACTTGTCATTGTGTGTTCCACAATATACAGATGTGGTATTGTGATAGAGTTATGTAGTTTCTAAAGCTCAGCACTTTCCTGGAAAGACTTTATCCCTGAGATGTGAGGGATGCATGCTTCAGGAGATTTCCCCCACCTTGTGACAACTTTCAGCTAGATATGTGTATCCTAGAGACACTGCCTCCTGTAGAAATAACTTCTTTCTGTACAAGAGTGATGCAGCAGAGAAAAAACAAATTTGCTAATAGTGATTGGAGATAAGTTACCAGCTCTGCTTCATCTGGAAACTGAAGATAATTATATGTCCCCTCACCAAACGCGTTTTCATAACACAATCATGTCACACTTGCATTTCAGAATTTTCAGCAAGTCTTGAAATGCATTTTAAAAATCAATGCCAGGCAAACTCTTTGAAAGGAATTTTCTTAACCAAGGGTAATGTGCTGCTTTATCATACCAAATGAATTTTGGATATTAACAATATGATGAAGTTTTATAAAGTTATCTCCATTATTTACAATAGTTGTTATTCAAAAGACATTGCTCATTTAATCTAAGCAATCAAATCTCTTAGACTGAAATTAGGAAGCAATATTATACAGCTGATGAAAAAGAAATAGATGAGACTATATATATGTAAAAGCTTTCCAATTTAATATACTTGCATTTCTAACACAATGATAATGCTCCCTAGGTACAGACTACAAATCAGATTCAAATCACCGTGGGTTTGTACATGAACATAATGAACACTGTGTATATTCTTTGAAAAATAATTGTAACAGCCTCTTGCCAAAAAAAAGCAACATTTTAAAAATTATTTCCTCTGTAACACAGCCCCTTTTCCATGTGCAGAACAGATCACCTCCTGTTTAAATACCACAATCGTGACTACAAAATACCAGAGTCAGCCAATACTAAAAACATTCATGTGCTGTATATATTCATAATAAAGAACAAAAATGTGAAAGCACTTGTGAAAACAGATTGTTCACATAAACTAAGGGGTAGCAGAGATTTCTACAATAACAGTCTTATCAGCATATTGTGCTTCAATTTGCAGTGGCCTGTGTTACGTAGAAGACGCACATCTCTCAATACTTATCACATAAAAAAAGACAGTTTTTTGGAAGAATGGGTGGCCAGGTGAGGAAGGTGTGGAGGGAGCAATGATGGTGCAGGGCCGTGCTCCCCTTGGCATGCCTTTTGGAGCCCCAGTGTTTCTGGAGCTGGAGGCTTTGTGGCTCTCTGAACCTGAACCCTAACACTAACAGTACTGGGATTTTGAGGCTGAGGTCCCCATACCCATGAGTGGCCCAGAGGAGAAAGGTGTGAATATTTTGTAAAATCTTACAAAATCTCCTTCTATCCCAGAGTTGCCTTTCCTCGCCTAACTGGAGTAAGAACTTCAGAGGCAAGGAACTTCAAATCCAGTCAATTTCAGAAGCTTCTAGGGCCTCCGCCAGCTTCCTTCAGCTTGGCTGTGAGGTGCTTTGTGACAAGCAGGTTCTGAAAGGTGGTTGGGTCTGCCCGCACCTAGCGAAGGGCCCCTGCCCAGGTGGTGGTGTGTACTGTGGCTGCTGGAGGAGTGGGGGATGTAAAGGAGCCTCAAATCTCTGCCTGCCTCTGTGCAGGACAAGTGAGACAGTGGGATGACCTGGTGACCTGCTGCAGGGCTCAGGGAGCCAGAGAAGGTCTGCGATGGGAGGTATGGAATGTCCAGGACACTTTACTGATGACTTGAGGAAGCCAGTGCTCTAAGTATCTGCCTGGCTGTCCATGGCCAGTGGTCTTGGGGTATAGCTGCCTGGCCAGCCAAATTGGTGCAGGGCTCTGGCAGTTTGGTAGGGACTAATGGAGTAGGGCTCTGGCTTGCCAGCAGGGCCATGAGGTTTAGGATTTTGGATGGCCAGCAAGCTCCACTGCTGCAGGGCTCGGGCTGTCTGGTGGGACCAGGTGGAGCAGGGATCTAGCTGGTCCACACGAAGAGCAGCCTACTATTCAGGAAGGCCCGCAGGCCAACCTGGCCCAGTTAAGACCCTGTGACTCTGAAGCTGTAGGCTTTGTGTCTCTCCTCACACACCAAACCCTAACCCTAGACCCAATGGGATTTTGAAGTTGAGGTCTCCAAGACCATGGGTGGGCCATGTTAGAAAGGTCTGGAGGGAGGAGTGTTGGTGCAGTGCTGTGCTTCCCTTGGTACGGCCTCTGCAGCCCCGGTGTCCATGGACCTGTAGGTTTTCCATCTTTCTGAACCCTAGCATCAACCCTAACCCTAGCCCTAACTGTACTGGGATTTTGAGGTTGAGGTCCCCATGACCATAGGTGGGCCATATGGGAAAGTTGTGGATAGAGTGACGTTGGTACAGTGCTGTGCTCACCTTGGCATGTCTTCTGCAGCCCCAGTGTCCTTGGACCTGTAGAGTCTTGTGGCTCTCTGAACCCCAGCCCCAACTGTACTGTGATTTTGAGGTTGCGCTCATCATCCCCATGGGTCTGTTAGGTGAGAAAGGTGAGGAGGGAGCAATGTTGGTGCAGTGCCATACTCCCCTTGGCATGCCTTCTGCAGACCCAGTGTCCATGGATCTGTAGGCTTTGTGGCTCTCTGAACCCTAACCCTAACTCTAACAGCATCTTGGGGGTTGAGGCTGTGGTCCCTAGTATCATGTCCAGGCCTTATGAGGTAGTTGTGAAGATTTTGTCAATTCTTAAAGAAACTCCACCAATCCCATGTTTGTCTTTCCTCCAGAGAAGTCATCCCCTAGAACTTGTGTCTGCCACCCTCCTCTGTTTGGGTAGATTTCAGTCCTTTTTCTGTTTTTCTGTATGTTGGACTTGGCCAGTTGCTTTCTGGGGCTGGGCTGTAACCACCATCACTGGGAGCTGTAACTCAAAACATTTGTGAAGCCTGTCTGGGGGACAGACCCTAATGCAAAAGAGTGGATTTAACCCAGTTTTCCCATGTGCTGACTGATTCATAATCAGAAAAAGAGGGGAATAGGTCTTCTCCAAGGACATGACCTGAGCAGTACCCAATCTGGTAGGCTGACTCTGGTAGCTCAGAAGCAGTAGATGATGAGTACCGATGAGCAGATTACCCATTTTACTATCCCAAGTTTCACAGACCTCAGCATACAGCGTTTTGTCTGGATTAGAACATTTAAATGAGGGCAACTTGGGCTTGGAAAATTTCTGTGTTGAAAACCTGGGTACATATTGTCTTTATACATGTGCACTCACTTAAAAGTGGAAAACAGCTTGGCAGAACTCACGTGAGTAGGAATAACTTTTAATCTTTTGAAGTGTCTTGGCTTTTACATTTACTTATATATGTTGTTTCCTGTTTAAAAAAAAAAAAAAAAAACCAACAACTTTTTATCTCCTGATCATTTTTGCCATGGATAACCTATTATTTTAAAGTTCATTAATTAGTTGTAAATTTGCAAGTTAAAGTCACCCAACTTATATGTGAATCTGTGAGATGTTCTGTGAAATGTAGGAAGTCATATTTTTGCCATTAGTGAAGCCGCATTCTTATTTCAGATGATCACTATCACTAATTGCACTTTTTCTTGACAGATTCATCTTGTCTATAGCAAATCTTCTTAATTTCTGGGTAATACTAATAATAGTAAATTGATGTACCCCTTCCTAAATGCTACTTTAATGTCTGACTCACACGTTCAGTAATCTTACACAGCTTCTATTAATAATACTATATAAGCAAAGTGCAAGTGAAATTAATTTACATACAGATCATGATTAAGTTATTCTTCCCAATGAATTGTGCAGTAAATTAGTTTCACACTCATGCTGTAGCTTTGGATCAGCTTTATGATGGTGCATTAGCACCGAGGTTTGATCCCTCTACAAGCACTGCTGTCTGTACTTAGACCTTTTTGAAGACTGGTGTGATTGCTCAGCTGTTCACGCCTAGAGACTGGAACATGACTGTTACAAAGTTCTATCTTTGACTCAGTCTTACAATACACATTTTATTGACAGGTTTTTAAAGAGTTGCAAATCCTTAGTATAGCCTGAAAGTAGCATTTTAATAATCTGCTAAACCTCCTCAGATCTCTTGCACAGCACACCAAGATTTATTGCATTTGGGAATGACTCTGAAAATCCAGGTCATACCATGGGTAACATGGGTTTGCCTAGACCTGTGAGTGTTAATAGTAACTGTGTTCAAATAGAAAGGCAAAATCACAAAAACTATCTAATAACCAAGGAGGAAGTATAGGGATGCTGAGGAACCTTCTTCAGCATCTGCTCATCAGGTACCTGGAGTTTGTCTTGTAACGAGGGATGTATTTTGTACAGCTCTTCATCCCTCAGCAATCCTGGGAGAAGAGGACAACAGAATATGAAAATGTCTTCTCTTGCATGACTGTTGTGTGCAGTGAACAGGATATTAGTGTTCCAGGCTTTAACTCACTGTTTAACTCTATAGGCCTCCTATATCTTTGAGTTATATGTGGAATTGTTGTGAGTCCCAACGTGCCAAGATACCGGACAGTACTTCATCCCATATATCATATTCTACTGTGTAATTTCAGTCATTCAAATATTCTTAAGGCAGACACAGTCAATCACAAAGACACAGACCATTTTAATCTTATTTGAAATCTAATTAATAATTAGATTATACAGCTGATTTTTAAAAAGGCAATTGGGTTGAAATTTCATGATAACACAACCTAAGGATGGCAGGCTATTGAGAGAAAGAATAGAAAGAAGTATTCATATAGGTGGTCTGGATTACACTTTTGAAAATCCACTGTGGAAAGCACAGTATTGTTATTTATTTGAGAATATAGTACAAACTATCAAGTATATGGAGATTCTATGTTAGAAGTTCTGTGAATAAAAAGTACATGACTTTTTATGCAAAAGAAGGTATAGTATTTAAAAAAATTGATTTAGTTTGTTATTTACTCAGTGGATCAGTTCAGGGACTTGCATTGGCAGGTGTTGTGCCATGGGGAGAAAAAGGGTCCAGAAAGGGATTAGGAAAGTTCTGATCAGGGGATTGTGAAGAAGCAGTGACTAATACAGTCACACAAGTACAGTCATTTTCTCCCAATATGTGAGAAGCAAAACCAACTTATTGAGCAGCTTTTTCTGTCCAAGGGAACTAAAATTAGAAAAGGCAAAATAAGTGGTATAAAAAGGGTAAAAAATTTTTAACTGTTTCTTGAGCTATTGAAATTGATATAGTTCCTAGCTTAGACACATTTAACAGTCTACAATGAGCCTTAACTGCTGGGAAAAGACAAAACTCAGTGACAGCCAAAGGCAGTTTATCTCAGCTGAGAATCTGTTTTGCAATATTTTTCTCAAATGAAGTCCCTAAACAATTAACATGACTAAAAAAAGGTAATAATTAAAATCTGTCCTTTTGCCATTGAGTATTGCCTGATGTGTACCATGCTAAAGCCATCTTTCAAACTGAATGTACTTACAAACACTAAAAAGACTTGAGACTCCAATTAAGTAAACTTTAAATCACTAAAACAGCAATCTGAAAGTAAAGAAACACTTGGTTTGCTTGCCTACAGAGAATTTGCAGGCAGATTTTATTATGAAAAAGTTCAAGTCCCTCAGGCTTTGTGACAGCTGAACCCTACAATATGCTACCTTTGGCAGTAACTCTTAGATCTACGTGTCTCCTCTTCCTGTTAAATATAGGTGTTACCTCTTCAGTATTACTGGTCATGTCAGTGTCATCAGGAATGGAAATTATTTCCATTCTAATCTTCTTTCAGATGCATTTAATTCTCTATTTTATCCCTGCCTCTTTTTTTTTAATTTTTTTTTTACGTTAAAAGACAGACAAGCAAGTAACTCATAATAGTGCTTTGCCTCATGTGTGGCATACTGTGGTTCCATATCCTACTCTAGAACTTCACCTCCTGAGGCTGAAAGAGAATGGAGGTGATTAGCAAAGTATTGGTGTCTCTGGAAAGGGGAAGAGGCAAGATGGGGAATGCTCTGTACCAAATTACATGCTGATGGGGAAGCAGGGGAACCTTCTTCAAGGACCAAAAGGATGTTGTAAAAACAATGATGAAAAATTTCCTAGATTGTAGTTCAGAAATCTGAATTTGTTTTCTACTGGTTGTGCATAGCAGACTTAGGCAAATCACTTTTCTTTGCATGAGGGAGAGGGGGAAGGGGGAGAGGAAGGGGCAGAGGGAGGGGAAGGGGCAGGGGCAGGGGAAGGAAAGAATTTTCAGTTGGAAGGGATCTACAACAGTTGCCTAGTCCAACTGCCTGACCACTTCAGGGTTGACTGAAAGTTAAAACATGTTATTAAGGGCATTAAAACGGAGACATTAATACCTTCTTCATTCTGCACTTTCTCTTGGCTATTCACTGTGCAAATTCCTTGAAGCAAAGACTTTCTGTCTCTATTCACATGCTTATGTAGAGAATTTAGCATAATGAGGCCCTGATATTGACTTATGACTTCTGGTGTCATTGTAACACCAATATTTAAAAAACAGCTATCTTCTATTTACAATTCCACCATTGACTTCAAAAGAAATCCTGCTATTTCAGTGAATGTCTATCCGATTCAACTTATGGATTTAGTAAATCATTAGAATAATATTTACCAATCATTCTGAGATACGGTAATGCTTAACTAAGACGTACAGAATACTTCTAGTATTTTAGTCCCTACAATAACTGAAACATGTGAGTCTCCAGAACATTAGTAGCAGCAGCATATCTAGCACAAGTTAAGTATTAAAAAGATATCATTATATTTGGAAATTTGATGCCTTCAGGATGGTTTCAATATTTAGTGACATACATACTTTTGCAAATGACTATAAAGGAAGGGAATGCTTATGAATGACATTTCACTCCTTCTTCCTGCTATTCAATTAGATGTGGCTGATACATTAAGTGGTTTTCAGAAAGAACATAAGGCACCAGCAGGAATGCTTTTTAACAGCATTAATCAATAATGCAATAGCACAGTGGTTGATAATGAAAAGGCAGCAGTGGTTAGCACTGTGCTCTCTAAGACACTGCTCTTCTCTCACATGAGGTATTGTGGAGTGATGGTAAACCTTCTACACTATCACCAGGTAAGCATGCACTCCAAGAGAAGAATATTTTTCAAAGCCTTTTATCATTTCTCTTCCAACTACTAGAGCACTATAGAGTTGCAAAACTAACTTGCACTTTCAGGCATTAGATGTACCCATCCAAATAGCCCAGGGCAACATTTTGCTGTGAAATAGATCTGCCTCAAACAAAAGGTTTTACCCATGAAGATACCTCTTCAAACAAGGAATATACCTTATCATGAATCCTGGGTTTGGTGGGTTTTTTTCTTATAAAGATTTCCCCAACTTGGACCAACTGTGCAAACAGTAAGTCAACAGAAAGACTTTCTTCTGCTTCCAATCGTTCTTACCCCTATTATCTCTTGTAATCACAATCCCTCCTTCCCCTCCAGATACCCTTGTGCAGGCTGCAGCCCAGATTCCAGGGCGCAGCATATACAGTTATCTTTTTCACACCAAAGGCCTCAACATTGAGCCTAGCATTGGTGCCAGATGCTGAGTGAATCATGAGCTACCATGTCTGGGACAGGCAAGCTCACTGAAGCAATTTCTTCTCCCCATAAGTTAATCGACCTCAGTATATGAACATAAGCAACTAAAAAGACTCATCACTAGAAGGAATCTCAAGTTCCAGCAGAACTACTAACCAGAGGATGTAAAGAGAGTACCTGAAAGTACCGAGTGAAAGAGCTAGCACCTACTCTGGCAGTGAACAAGGATGCCACTTGTGATTACCAAGCAGATTCTGGGGATTGTAAGAGAAAATATCCAGTTGGAGCAGTAGCTTGCAAATTCCTAGGCTAGAAATAATGACAAAACACACAGCCCTTTTCAAGGCTGTGAAGAAAGCATAGCATCTGCCATCCTCATGTGTCACCTATCCATGGCTGTTGGTGCAATTCTGTTTGCTCGTGCTTCAAGTTTTGCCTTTCACAGCACAGCCTACTGATAAAATAATAATGGCCTCCTCTCTTCCCATTGGTCTTATGCCTTTTATTAGACAAAATATAATTCAGTGCTTGTTAAAGGAAAGGCAGTTTTTCCTATTTATCTTCCTCTCCTGTTGATCATTTTTCATTGACATGTTTCTATCAAGAAGGATTTTGGCACCTTTTCTGAGCAGGACCTCATCCACAGTATATTCTTCCTCTCCACTTCTGTAATTGGTTTAAAGGTCCTGGTGCCAAAAGAATGCTCTATGGCACAATGAATAACCTCCTTCACAAAAATAATGATGCCATATAAGTTACAAAGTAGAATTATATGGATTTTTTTTTTTACTGCAATCTACATTATATCTGGCAGCAGACAGTGCGTAAAGTCACCTCTGAACAGAGCCCTTTGATCATGTGCTGTTCCTTTTACATGGTGATTATGTGCCACACAGCAAATGAAACAAGAAGTGGAATGGGGTCAAATGGGCACCCCTGCAGAGTATTAAGATAAAGGACCTTATATTTAAAACTAGAAGATCTAGTCAACACAGACTAAAGATTAGGATCAGTGCTTTACAGGAAGATGAATTATACTTGGAGAAGTAGGGAATCTATCAGAATGAAAAGCCAGCTTCATGAGAGCGATTTAGCAAACACTATTTCAGCTGTGACTGAAAAATGCTGAACCTGACATGCTAGTAAATGTCAGTTACTTGAAGCTTATTATTCATTTCAAGTACAACAGAATTGTCTTAATACTCTGCTTCAAGCAGCTGAAAACAAGAATCCATTTGCTTTATAATCTGTAGTTGCAAATATGTGCTCAAAGAGTAGTGGCATTTTTCCTACTAATAGTTCATAACATCCCCTAAAATTATTATCTCATAGGATAATGGTACTGAACTTCTACAGCTGTTTGCAGTTTCTTCTGTTAAAAAAAAAAAAAAAAAAAAAA
>JANHGN010021871.1:87614-134055 GCA_024605025.1 Megaceryle maxima | reverse complement strand
CTTCCCACCCCCCACACCCCCAATTTGTATTTTTACATTTTATTTCTATACTTATTTTCCTTTTTAAAGTGGACTCCTCCCTACCCCTAGAATCTGCCTGCAGAACCACTCTAGGCCTCGAAAGCAGAGCATGTCATACAAAAGGAGGTAACAGCCCCAGGCTGCCCTGCAGTGGCAGCTCACAGGGCAAGGACCGTAAGAGCCCATTTTGGGTGGCTGTGGCATTGCCAGGTCACTGACTGGCATAGGCTGGAAGCAGATAGAGCAGAGCCATCCATGCAGAGAATGTGTGGTCTTGGGCGAGCCACAGTAAATACAGCAATAATGCTGGTGTACAGATGGTTAAAATGTTCTTAGATCCAAAAATGTTTCGTTTTCATCCTCCCTGGAGGATTCACCCAGCCCTTAGCATGTCCTTTCTGATGGTAGGGAGGGGTAAGTCATCTAAGTTCAAGCTATGAAATCCCATTTAAGCTGTCTTGTGGACAAAGTATTTTCCCATATGAGCACGTCTGTGAGTAATGGGCTTTCCCCCACTGGCACTGTCCTCCTTGGGAAGGGAGAGGCAGCACCCACCTCCAGCCCAGAGCCTTTGGGGACCTCTGAAATGAAGCAGCCCTTCGGCGATAAGTCTTCAGCACCTGGCTTTTTTAGCACCCAGACAGGCATTTAGGACTACAATTCCTGCCAGTGCTGTTTGATTCTCAGCACCTTCATTTTCCAGGCAATTGTAATTCTCCATCTGAATTAGCCACAGCATTTGACTTTGGCGGAGGTGGGGACAGGGTTGTAAAGGTAACCCCATCCTTCCAACTCAAATTACATCAGGAGCAGGGGGCTGGGTGAGGGAGAAGTACTTGAGCAGGCATGGCAAGGCTGTGACGTGATTTTCCCTGTGGGTTGCACATCAGGTGATCTACATGTGCTTCTTTTGTCCAGAAAGAGAATTAGTTCAATATGTGAGAGGAATTGGGCTGCAGTTGTTGAGGGATAATGAGAGGCGACAGAAAACATGCAGTCTAAGAAAGAAGCTAACAAGTTTTGTCTGGTCACCTCCCTTGGCTCTGCCTCCACCTCTCCTCGGGTGGAAGCTGCTGCTGGCCTCAGGGTTTACCAGGCATTGGGAACCACCGCTGTCATCTGGGGTCACCAGCCCCAGCTTTGGTCATGTTTTAAATCGGGGTGGTGGCCTTGAAGAAACCATGCTACTGTGCATCAAGGAATGTGAAAGTAATTGGTCCAGGGAGAGAGAAATGGCCAGAAACAGGGAGGCAGAGAGAAGGTTGCTGGAGCATTAGTGTTGAGGCATTTTGTGAGAGAACTGTTTCTAAAATTTTGCGTCAGCAGATCATTAAACCTGAACTACCTGCTCTCCTCATATTTCTGCTTGAGTAAAAACATTTCGACTGTTGTTTTCAAACATTATTCTGACGTGATTTTGGCACATCTATGATGTCCTGCAGAATTTGCATAAGATGTAGTCTGGGAACAGCTCGTTTGAAATGACATTCAAGCACTGTTTTAATATTTGGCTGCAGTTAATGTGGATGCAATTAGTTGACACTTGTAAATCCTCAAGTTAAAAATGCTCTGTAGGAAGTGTAGGAAGCTGAAAGTGCACCTGAGGCCAAATCCTCAGCTCCTGTCAGGTGATGAATCTCCTTTCTATGGCTGGACTGGCACTACCTTGCCCTCAGCGAGCACCTGATCCACAGCCCCCAGATGCGACACTGAAGTTTTACTGTATATTTATGTTGACTTCACTAGAGTTACTTTCAGTCTGGGAGCACAAACCCTCTCTGGATAAGATGGGCTTGCACATACAGAAAAGATTGGTACGTCCCACAGGGAAAAAAATAATCAGCCCCATGTGAGTCTCCTTATTCCCATATCAGCCCTTTGCAATACTTTTTTTTTTTCTTTGATCAGAGTAACTCAGACTAGCCTGGCTTATGGTGCCCCAGACACACACATTTTTAATCCACATCCAGACCAAGCTTCATTGTGCAATAGGCTCCTTGCTTCCAAAAAACAAGAGATAACATGTATGTCTGCCTAGTCCATTCTTGCCTGAACCATAGACAAATTAAGACCAGCCCAGGTTCCAGGGCAGGAGAGGATCATTGTAAGGCAAATGAGACCTTGGCTCCTCACACTTCTTGATTTTGGCAGCAATTAGGAGACTGAAACACAGACCTGGGAATGCTTTTCACCATGTTTTTGCAGGAGCAGAGGATAAGGGCACTCAGCCATGGCTTAGACTTGGCCTTTGGAAAGCATGTGGCAGAGCCTGCAGTTAGGACCTCCTTCTCCAGCCTCCTTGGCAGTGCCCATCTGCACCAGTCATGCCGTGCCACCCTTCTAATGGCAAAATCATTGATTTTCAATCAAAAAAACCCAAAAATGCATCCACAATCCTCTTTCTTCTCACTCTTCTCTTTTACAACCCTTTAAATGTCTCCTGTGAAGAAGGCTGCAGTAATTGCCTTGCCTTAAATGTGCACTGCCAGCAGTGAAGGAGAGCTGAAACATGCTGTGGCTATCCCTGCTGCAGGGCAGGGCAGCTCTGGGTGTTCAGGAACTGCAGCTGCTCTGCACTGGTGGGATGCAAGGAACTGTGGGACAGCCCAGGAAAAGGCAGGTGCCTCTTCTCCCCATGTGATTCCTCATCTCCTGTTTTAAAAGTCACTCCCACCTCCCCCCAGTTTGGTGGTATCTTGGTCACCATTCGTTAAAAAGTACTTTTATTACAGAAGCAACTCTGTTGCTTCCTGAGACCTTTTCCTCAATCTCTCCAAAGAAGCAATGTACATGTTTCCAGGGCTCTCCAACCCTTCCTGAAAACTACTTTCATCTGTACACAAAGTCTGCTTTCTTATTGTCTCTCTAACTGCTAAGAGCAAGTGTTTTGATGTTAACTTCTGGGAATGAGCTCTTAAGCTACCACCTCACACTTAATTACAGTTATTTATTAAGTACTCCAGCATATCCAAGGGAGAATGGAGGTTTTCTCCTTCAAAGGGCTTCTGGACGTGGTTCGGCAAACACGTTTTGCCAAGCAGAGTGCTTTTCTTACCCATGTACCATCGGACCACAGAGCCCTCCCTTCTGCCCCGTTGTTTTCAGAAGGATGCACGGTGGCCACAGGGCCTCCCTGCAAGCAGCACACTGTATCTTTAGGGCAGGGAGTCACTTCCCTCAGTTGATCTCAGGTGACTGCAGTGAGACTGAACCTGCGTTCCAGCACGCATCTGGCTCGAACCCACATTCCCAGGGGGGTGAGTGCTGCCAGATGTCCAGTTCAGGGTAATGACACTAATCCTGCCACTCTTACTGCTGCTGGGTGTTGAGGTGACATTGTTTAACTCTTCCCCAATCTTGATGCCAATAAAAACCCAGGATAAAGACTGCTGTGATGATCTTCCCTCTTTTGAACCAGGGCTAGGTGATGCTGAAGGCCTGGGATGCAGGCAGGGCAGTAGCCAGGCAGTCTGGCAGCAGCATGGACAACCAAACGCCTCTGGCACTGCTCAGTCAGGCTCATGGCTCAGCCATGGTGCAGTGATGTAGCCAGCGGTCCTGCTGGCTCCTTGCAGGGTCAGCTCTGAAGAGATCCCAGACACCGACAAAGCCAAATGCTACTTCAAAGCAGAAACAGATTCAGTCCTCTTAAAATGCTCCAGAACAAAGATCCTCCCAACCCACTGAACTGCAGGTGTAAGAAGTGGATTGGGACCAAGGGCTTATTAAGAGTGACCACGACGCACAGTTTATGGCATTTTGCTGGTGTAGGGAAAGCAGAAAACAGCTTGGGGAGATACCAGCCTAGGGACGAGCAAGAGCCTTCCTAGAACCCAGAGTACACAGGTTGTGAGGGATGGGAACAGAGATCCCACAATTTGAGCTCTAGACACCTCTTGGCGTAAGATGAATGGTCTTATCTTGATACCTGTGTTTGTTTGCCCAGCTCCAAACCTGTCTCAGCAACACAAGAGCCTGCCTTGCCCCACTCCTGCCTCTTGCAGAGACACCACCTTTGGTCCCAACAGCCAAAGGGCCTACTGAGGCTCATCCACACCACAGGCCAGGGGCTTTGCCATGAGATCCCAGACTGTGTTGCCTGGGTGGCCTTGGCAGATGCTGCTGCGGGAGGTGTTTTGGGGGATAGGACTGCTGCCCTGTGGAGCTTGGACCCATCTCTTTCCCCACTGCCCAGTCGAGTAAGGGACTTTTTTTTTTTTTCCTGTATTTTGTGGGCAAGACCTCAACAAAACATATTTTCTTTTGTCAAGAGTTAAAAGGACTGAAAAATGTACCTCAGGAGCTGTCAAACCCACCTTTGTCAGTGCCCCCATATCTCAGCTGAACAGCTGCTGAGGACAGCATATTGTCTGAAGTGCCTGTGCACAGTCAGAATCAGGCCCATGGCCACACTGCTGAAAGGCATCGAGTTCTGTGCCACTGCAGCCCAGTCTGGCAGGAGGGGGACTGGCCTGTATCCTTGCACCACAGCATTTCAGACCTTACTCTCTGAAACACTTGGTGCGGGCCAAGTGGATCACCCGGCTGAGCTTATTGGACAGCTCTTTGTTCCTGTCTGATTCAGCCCCTGTAAAGTACTCCCCAGCAGAACAACAGCAAGGGAGAGGAGGAAGGAGTGCGGTGCACACTGATTGTCCTTCTGATAGCAGAAGGCAGATAAACACACCAGAGTTAATAGCTGAGCTCAGATCTAGTTGAGGCAGTTCGACCTTTTTGCTGGTAAGCTTCCCTTCAGCTGACATGAAAGAGTTTGACACAAGCACTCAGGGGAATGTGTGGCAAATAAGTGAGACTCACTTTCTCCAGCAAGGGATATTGATTAGTGCAGCACCCACAGACACGGCTTGAGGCAGTGGTGGGATTTCAGCAAGGCTCACTCAGGGAGAGAACAGAAGAGGTGGCTGAGACATAAAGGTAGAATAATTTGTTGACTGAACATGTAAAATGTCCTTTCTGTCTCCTACCATAGCGACCTGTGCACGGCTGAAAGCCCTGGAGGGAAGGAGAGGCTTTGCAGGCTGGGCAGCAGCACTGGGAGCTGGCTGCTGTCCCTGTGTGGTCTGGCTCATCTCCATCTCAGTGGGTGTCCTTGCAATTGAGCACCTCTTTCCATCTTCCTGGGCCACTTTGTCCTTTGGCATCCCTGGGAAAAAAAAGTAAAAATCATCTGTTAGGAGCACTGATTCTTTCTGAGAATTTGGGCATTTAGGACTGAAAATGGATCAGGGATCCATCTGAGCATCTGGGAGAAACTTCTTCCTCTCTTGCCATCCAGGACAGGATTTGTCCCAGCAATCCAGCTGTAAAGGGTGGCACAAGACTGTGCCAGAACATGAAAACAAATGCAGACCTGTGTGGTTTCACTCCAGGAAGCAGCATGGTGGCATTATGACCCGGCTGAGGTTACTGTCTCCTGTGGACCCATCGACGTGGATCTCAGTGAGCCTAGTGATTCCCTGCTCACTGCTGTGTTACAAGCTGCTGCGTAGCATGGAATGGCTGGGACTCAACTTTCCACTGCCCCAGACCTCTTGTTGGTGGTAGAATAAAACTGAAACACTGCTCACACCGCAGCGAGTGGCTGTCTGGCGTCCATAATCGAGGTCATTCGCTTCACAGGAGCACATTTTGAAAATCTTGCTCCTAGCCTTTTGCGCTTCATGAGAGCCCAATCCGTGCATAAGGCAGTACCGTGCTCTTTGCCAAAGCCTATGGAAAGCCCACAAGAGTCACAGCAGGAAAATGTGAACTACCCCAGTTTGGTTTAGTTCTGTATTTATCCTGATGACACTTAAGTACCAGCAATACTAGCCAAATTCTCTTGGACGTGAGGTGGAGACTGCTATTATGTACTATTTCTTAAATGCCTCAGTCTGAACACCTCCCATAATAAACTCCTGGCTTGCTCAGAAATATAGAACGGAGTATTTGAAAGCAGCAGGATGACCTAGAAGCTCAGGTTACACACAGTCTATATGCAAAGGCACCTTAAGTTCTTTTAAAGTAATGCATGGTGTTATGCCAACGCGAACACTGAGTCCAGAAAAATGTACCAAGCATTTGCAATGCTAGGCAAGCTTTTGGAGGGTTACAAGGATGCTCTCACCTCCTCTTGCTTTCCTCTGCCTTCTCTCTTTTGCTGCTGTGTAGAGAAAAATGAGGAAAAAGCAGAGCTTTTTGGCCTGGGGTCTCAGGGAAGGACCATGAGGCAGTTGCTCTGAACAAGTGTTTGCCCACTTACCATCCCTCTGGCTAGGATGTGATCCTAGGGTTTGATCACTGGGGTCATGATGCAAATGCAGGAGCTCCCTGGGAGCTGGGATCAACAAGGGCAGCCCCTGGCTGCAGGCAACTGTTTATAGACAGGGGTGTGATGCATAGGAAGAGCACTCCCAAAGCAGGAGGTTGAAACCCAGGTAAACTTACCAGGGGCACCCTCAGGAGCTGTCGAAAGGGTGTGAGACAGTGGTGGGAGCTCTCAGCAGGCTCAGTTTTGGCTATACCCGTGCCCACGTATCTGCAGGCAAACACATCCCACCCCTTGGTGAGCCTGCTTCCCAGCGGGTTTAACAACATGTATTAAAATATCTTCAGGTCCAGAAGCAGAGGTGCTGTTTGCGGACGCAAGTCAGTTTAAAGAGAACTAACATGCATTAACCTGCATTGGGCTGCAAGTGGGGACAGGCCCTGGGCTGCTGGAGGACACCTGCTGCCTTGCCCCTGGCCGGGGCGCGCCATGGTAGGGCAGATTGGGTGTGGGCAGCTGCAATCTCGCAGCCCCTCTGCCAGCAAGAGCTCACCCTGAAGCCATTCAGGCACAGGTGGAAGTTTTGGGACCCTCAAACTCCTGGGCTGACCTGGTGTGGGCTGATCCCCGAGGGTGTATCCAGCCCTTAGAGCTGCAAAGCCCTGAAGATGGGAGTCATGCTGCTCTCTGCCATTGTGCTGTCCTCTGTCAGATCATGCTGTGCTGGCAGTTTGCAAAGCTGTCTATTATCAGCACGTTAATAACCTTTCACAATGTTTAATTACTTGGAAAGGTAATCGGTCCTGTGGTAGTTCTTTAAAAAGCATGCCCATTTCACTTGCTCTTGGCAGAGACTTCTGCTTTTCTTTCATATTCACAATAAATATGTTACAACTGATCCTGCTTCCAAAGGCAATACTCATTTGTAAAACAGAGAGGAAGATTGCTCCTTGGCTTTCTCAGTATCGGGTCTGAAGCCAGGTGCCATGCCACAGAACTCTCCCACTGGCACCATTGTGCATGGATACAGGGAGACTATCTGCCTTTTGGTTTTAGTTTTTTTTTAATGGCCTCTCATTTAAGGTGCCTGGTTTGACATGCACAGCCAGGTACTCAGAGGCAGACTCTACCTCACCAGAAGAGCTGGCCCCACTGCTGGCTGCCCATAAATAAACAGCCAAGAAGCTGTATGTAAGCAGCCCAGTCCCCCCCGCTTGTTCACTGCTGCCCTTTGGCCACTGACAGCAGTGCCAGTGCAGGCTGCAACAAGCCCCGTGCCTGAGGCTGGGGCTAGGAGAAGGGAGCAGAAGGACCTTGACAGCTGCAGGAAGAGGGCAGGCAGCCTAGCCAGGTGTGTGGAAGTGCCACCAGGCTCCCTCCAAGGACAGCTAACCATGGCATTGTGAGGGTCAGGGCCTTAGGACTGCCCCCAGACACATTTCTGCTGCATTTGGTACCCCAAAGAAGTGGCAAGTTGCTCTCCTTCCATGCAAGGATGCCACCACTCATGACATGAAGCAACTTGTGCACATTGCCTTTCAGCTTGTGACCCCATGCTGGCAATTTCAGCAACCATGGAGATTTGGCCTATCCTGGAGTCCACTGTCTGATGGCTGCATCCCCCTGAGTCAGCTTGGGACCACTGCATATGCGCCATCAGGGTCCCCCTGGCTGCTCCTTGCCATCCTAGTGCAGTCCTGGGACCCTGGAGCCAGCCTGAGAGCATATTTGCTTCAGCACAAATACCCTCTGGCACTTCTGTGGAGAGCACATACGTGCACACACATGCATCTGTATGCATGCATGCAACACATGCCTGCACACATGCATGCCTGTGAGCCCACAGGGACCTGGTGTGGGAGAACCTGCTCCGTCCATGCCAGGGCCTGGCCCCAGTGAGGGCACACAGCCCATCAAGGTCAGGCTCCCATTAGCCATGGCAACAGCCTGCAGTAGCGGAAAGTATTAGAGTAGATTGACTAAATTTGTCCTTTTCCACTGACGAACACTGTCCTGTGAGCCAATGTGTTCTGTTTCAGCCAGAGGGGTACTCACTTTTGGGGAGAAAAGCATAAAATGGCATCAGAGCAAAACATTATTCAGGATGGTAGCAAAAAGTACTGTCATTTTCTTCCTTTCTCCTTAAGTACAAGCCTGTCAAATGGCCAAACAAAAAGCCCCCAGCAGCTTTCAGAGGGCCAGACTCAGCCTGCAGGTTCCCCTACACAGAGGCATAGTCAGAAGCCTGGTCCCAGTCTTACAGCTTATCCACACTGGTGTTTTTCTCATTTTCTTGGAAGTCTTGACAGGTTTGTTTTCTTTTTTTTTTTTTTTTTTCTGTTTTCTCTTTTAAAAAAGTAGCTTTTAACAACCCTGGGGCAGAAAGCTCTCACTTGCTAAATCACAAGGTTTGCCACATTGAAATGTAGGGACGTGCCCGCAAATGGGAACTGGCTGTCTTAGCTTTTGTTCTTGACTGTTTGCCAGAACCCTTAAAACAACAGGAGGAGGTTCAGCCACCTAAACATCCCTGTGCTTGGGGAAAGCCTGTAAATGTGGGCATTAACATATCAGACGCCCTCAATGCCTTTGCCAGCAGCAAAGGCAACACCACTGCCAAGCAGCTGGGCAGCTGTGGGACAAGAAGGAGGAGAAACGCCTGGTGGTGCTGATGGTGTGTCCCTCCTGGCACGAGTGCTGGCTTGTGCTGACCCCAGAGCCTGTGGCCTTGCAGCACTTGGTGATTGCGGGTGGGTGAGAAGGGTCAATGTCAGGAAATACCATTCTGTGCTCTGATGCTAAAAATATAGTTATCCTGTATTTCAGAGCCAGGTAAGTGACAATCCCCGTGATGCCCCATCAGAGAGATACTGACAAGAATTGGATTTGTATCAATGGGATGGTCACATTTTCCCCTTCCCAGCTCATTTAAAAAACAGCGATGGGAAGGGACAGCAAAGGAGCAAAACTTGTAGTGCTGAAGAGATAATTGGCAAAATGTTGCCCTTAAAAAAACAAAAAGCAACCTCTAGTGCAGCCAGTGGTAGTAGGTGCTTCCTCAGTACAGACCTAACCTGTAACTCTCCATGCTATTCCAGGGCATCCTTATTTAACTTGGACAGCACACCTCAGTCCTCAACTACAGATATACTTAGACTTCTATTTCAGTCATGGACTTGGAGACAGACCAGGTGTACACCTCAGACCTTGGCCACCTTACTGTACTGCTAATGTTTATTTAAACAGATGAGGGGTGGAGCATGACTTAGCAAGGGGTTGAGAAGCTCTCCTAACATCCATCCCTCATCTGAGCTCTCATCAGCCACCTCACTGCGACATTTTAACTTGGGAGGTCTGGGGTGGCAACACATCTCCCTCATCTCCCTCCAGGCTCCACCCCAGAGTGCTCAACATCCTTCAAGTCCTTTCTACTGGTTCCAGTTTCCTTCTCATGTGTACCAGTGGTGCCACCTCAGAGGGATTTAGGTTTTGACAAGATGCACTGTTCATCTCAAACTCTACTGGGTACAAACTCTACAGCAAGAGGACCCTGGTCTTCACCTGCAGCTCTCTGTACCAGGTTTCCCTTGGGCTTTTCCCTTCATGAGACTTTGCACACCTTCGAAACACTGAGGAGTTCAAGAGTTCCAAATTATCCTTCCCTGGGCTTTCTATCCATTTAGGTCTCTCTTGAAAAGGTAGATGGGATGGAGCTCAGCTCCCATAGCACCTAGATCTTTCCTCTGCTCTGACTATATCTTCCTGAATTTCCACCATCACCTGTCTGCTTCCAAGGAGGGTGTCCACACTCTGGCAGAGTCTCCCGTGACCAGGAGGCAGCACCCTCACTCCCAGCACTGCTTCAACCCCATCATTTGGGTGAAGACTGACAAAGATGTGCAGGTGGGTACCCACTCCTGAACCACCTACTCAAGTCTGCAGGTCCCATGAGGTGGGTGAGCCAGACCTTCTTCCCTCACAACGTCACGGTGTTAGGTTAAAAAGTTCAGCTAGTCAGTAAGTAAGCTGCTCCCACCTACGACTTCGTTCCACATAATTATGGTTCGCTGATATACCAGGAAAAAAGGAGAGCCCCTGCAGGAGATGCTGACGTCTTTTTCCTTTCAGGTTCAATAGCTGCTTTATTGCGGTTGGGTTTTCTTCTTCCCCGCTGCCTGGTCTTTCTCTGACTGGAATCGTTCCCCTCCAAAAAACGTGGTGACTTTTGCTGAAAAGCAGCTCTGCCACTTCTGTAGTGAGGCAGCACTCACGAATAGCACAGTGGTAGTTACGGGATGTGTGGTTTACCTCAAGACGTCACATCTCCTCCCCCCAGAGACATCAGAAGGGTTATTGCTCAAATTCAGCTTCGATTGTATAAAGGAAAAAGGCCCTGTGACTTTCACTACTACTTTTAATGTTCTAAGAAACCTTTAGGCTCCCTTCCCCAGGCTGCTTCAAAGGGTAAGTAGTTGGGGCACAAGATGCCTTTTGGTAAACATATGCATACGAAGTGTGGTCTGAAGTCCCATGAGTCAGTTTGCAGTATTTCCTACCTAGGGAAAGGAGCAATTGATTTTGTTTGGGGATTTTTCCCAAGTGAAGGCCAGAAAGCAGGGCTTCAAGTACCACATCTTCACTTTCTGTCCTTAAATACTTCTGGAGAGAGAAGAGGTGAAATATCCACTGTTCCTCTTGCAGTGCCAGAACTGTGATGCTTGTCTGGAAGATGGTCCCTGAGGAGCCATTGCTGGTAATAGCCATGGTCTGTGCAAAGAAGGAGGGCACCAGGGCTGGGATCACCCAGCAGAGCACTGTGCACTTTGCCACAGCAAACATCAGTCCAGCAAACGTTGGGCATCCTCTCTGTGACAGGAAAGCTGTGAAACGAGAGGTGGGCAGGCTTGGCTGTGCCGGACACAGGCAGCCCGGGGCTGCATTAGTGCGCACTGAGAGAGCTGCGAAAGGAAATCAGCAAGCCAGATCTCCCCGTCCGAGCTAAAAAAAGAAAAACCACGCAAAAGGTAAACAAATGCCATCACCAGTGGAAACACAGCCATTCTCATCTCCTTCACATAGGTGGTGAGGAATGGCACAGCACTGCTCAGCCAGGCTGCTGGTGCTTTGGCAAATGGCACCAGTGATGGTATAGGGATGCCCTGGGACTCTGGAGAGCTCAGCTGCTTCTGTTCACCCCAGGTTTGGTTTTCTTCTTGGTTTTGCTGGCAAGGACACCCCCTCTTTTCTCACAAGCCACTCCAGGTTTTAAACAACCTTCCCCCTCTGCAGACTTGTGTTCAAGCTGAACTAGTAAAACCATGACATTGCCAATCCTTGGGGAGTGAGGTGGCCTTTTGCTCACTTCAGCTTTGAAAGTACAATTGCGGTGTCTGACTAAAACTGTGATCAAGCTCCCCTTTGCTAAAATCATCATTTCTGAATTCCCGTGTGATGCCTGAGGATGGAGTCCTCAAGGAAGGTGCAGTCTTCCCTTATTTTTATGTAAAGATACTGTGCCATGCCTAAGGAATGCAGGGTTTACTCATGGGTGCCTTCCTCCCATGTGCAGCACAGCACTGTGACCTGCCCAGGAAACGCAGCTGGTTTCCTGCCAGCGAGCTGGGCAGTAACCTCATGTACTGAAGAGTTTGTTCACCTGCCTATCGCTCCAGTGGCAGCCTCTCAGGCTCCTCCAGGAAGGTTCTCACCCATGGATGAACAGCACTTGCTAAGGAGATAAGCTGCACTCACAGCCCTCACGCAGGGAGGGCAAATGACCTGTCCTGGCTCCAGTAGCAGGAGCTCAACACCTGCCTCCCTGATGGCTGGGATGCAGGATGCTCGCTGGGGAGAGTGGAACAGTTACAACACAACCAAGGGGAAGATGCATGCGTGTGTGTGCATTGCAAGGACATTATCTCCTAACCCTGAGATGTGATTAGGGAAGGAGTTTCATTCAAGAAAACTGTCCCAGTGAGGAGAGGCAAGGGATGGGCACCTTCATGCCCAGCACCCTGTCTCTGCTGTGGCCAGAAGGCTCCCGCAAAAGCTAATTAACCCTTCCATTGCTGAGGAAGCTCAGAAGACCTTAATTTGACAGTCACCAGAAAAATATTTTGTCTGTCAACAGAGTCTTTCATCCAAGGATCTCAAAGCCCTTCAGAAGTATTAATTAAGCACACCAAGGTAAGTATGAATAATTGTCATCATTGAACACTGGAGAACTAAGGCCAAACTTGTCCAAGAACACCTGTCAGGCCCCAGGGACCGGTGTGGAAGAGGAGCAATTCCCAGCTGCAGCCTCCAGACTGCAAACTCTCCTGCAGAGAACAGCCTCGGCCTGCAAACCAGCCAAGTCTGCTGTGCTCTGCTCGGAGGTGTCCTCTCCTAGAAGATCGTATGTTCAGAGGACAGGAAAAAAAGTTATTTTAATTTTGGAATACAATGCAATTGATGTCAGTGTAAAAAAATTAGGCAAAAATGGCATGAAAATATAAACCTCACATATCAGTACAAAAGCTTTCCGAACAACAGAAAAGGAATGATATGTCATTTATCCCATGTCTTCTATTAGCCCTTTCTACTATTTTACACGAGATAAGTAGTTCTTGCAAGTAATGGATAGCAAATCAGGTATTGAGGAATTAGAGACAGAATTTAAGGACTATTTTAAACCCCAAGTGATCAAACCATTTATGCAAACTCACTTATTATTTCCCCTTACTGTTACAAATTTCAGGTCTCAGAGCACTTTCATTTTACTGTCTCCAACCATCCTGTATCATGAAGTCTCAGATCAGGGCTGCTTAGGTTGCAGTTTCAGATATATTTTAAAGGGATAAAGACTTACGGTCATCATCTAGTCTGAACTCTTGCACAGCCCAACCCAGAGGAATTTAGCTATCTCTACACTGTAGATAGCCTAATGACTTACATTATATTATTTGGATAATTTTTGTGGATGTAACTTGCTGAAGGTCTCTGAAGTTTCCCCACCTTTTAAACCCTGTTCTATATTGCATGGAGAGTCTCCAATATTGGGCTTGAAATTCTTTACCTACAGGAATGTTGGGGGAATGAATATACAAATATTGTGAGATTCAAAGATATCAGAGCAATGGGGAGGGGAGTCATAAATATACCTCACACAGATAACAGCAGCTATAAATCCTATTGCCTTGATCTGGGTTGGCACTGGTGCTGTGCAGAACTACTTGATGTGCTTGTTCCTCTCTCCATGGCAAGCTTCACTTTTTCTTACTGATATATAACTATAGCATTATGGTAATCTTCTGGATGGTTCCAGATAAAAACAGTCTTTTTTGGTTTGAATTAAGCACTTTTCAAAGCAGTGGAAGCTAAACTGAAGAGTATCCATACAAGGTGTATTACAGGGTTAAACTGGTGATTTGTCATACGCCAGCACAACTTTCCTGTGCAAGTATCTTTTAGCTAGCTATTTGGCCTCTTGAATTCAAACCATGCTTGACACCTGAGCCACCACAGACAGGGCTCTGATGCTATCCAGAGTGAAGAAACTGAGTAGGTGATTCTTTGTCATAAGACAATTGTCCAGCATCATGACTGTACTGGGGGTGATGGGAACACCTCTCCCAGCAGCATAAAGCCAGGGGTGGTCTCCCAGAAGGGGAACCAATACAGGTATGCTGCATACTGGGAGGAAATGCCATTCGTACAGTGGTAGCACCACAGGTTCCCCACTCCAGGCATGTGGCTTGGAGGAGTCCTTCCTCTTCCTCCCCATGCAGGTCATCTGCCCTGTGGCTCTACTAACACAGGTGCCTCGGCCCCATGTGTCACCCTGCCCTTCCAGTGTGCAGATGGTGGTGGGCCCACTGGGACCTCCTCACCCATGCAAGTCGAGTGCATGTTTCACTGCTGCTGAATCCCTAGGCAGCTTCAGATAAAATGGACAGGCAGGGTAGTGGTACAGGGTTTCAAGTTACTGACTGGTTAATTAGGTAGGGGAAGCCTCTTCTCGAGGAGTGTTGGAAACCTCACCCAAGCCATTGCAAACTGAGCTTGATGAAGTGTTTCAGATCAGTACTGCCTGTTTCCAATTACGTATGAGAGCGTTTCTGCAGTGAAGAGCCAAAGTCTGGATTTATAGGCTTTTGGGCAACAGAATGCAGTGTTTTTTATTATCTTTATCTCTAAATCTGCTCTTGTTACTTGTTGCTTACAACAAACTTGCAGAATCTAATGCAATGGTCTTTTGTTACGGTTTCCTACTCAGATGTTAAAATCCTTCATTAAAGCCCAGGCTAATTGCTTCTGCACCAGATAGACAGGCCCATCATTTCACTATGCTCAGCACGCCCTTGGGAGGGAAACACGTGCTTTGGGATGGCATCCTCTTCAGGTGGTGGGCAAGCTGGAGACAAACCTCAGGCTGAGGCTGCTATGCAGCCACACTGCCATCCCACCCAGAACTCGGACACAGCCAGAGCCTGAGCACTTGCACCTCGTAGGCACTGTGGATGGTGGGAGAGGCAGCCAGCCTGCTCCTGTGCCACTTGCTCTGCACCAGACATTCCTCTGGCTGGATTTTCTGCTGCATTGGCTTCCCACATATTTATCCTGACATCACATGGGCTGGGGCCCTTCCCGCCTCTGCCCAGCATGAGTTTGCTGTGCAACAGAAAAATCACTTTTAGAAAACGATGTCTTCTGTGGAAGGAAAATGCTCAAATGCAGAAAGAAGAGTTTTATGAGCTTTGCTTCAATACTTGTTGTGTAACATCCTTACGGGATTTCATTATTTATGATTTTATCTAACTACAGTCTATGCCTAATAGCTCAGAGGTGCTGTTGATTAATTTTTTCCAGCTCTTTGATGTACCGGCAATAACTCGTCCATGTTGCCCTGTGTCAGTAAAGTGGAAATTGCCACGGCACAGTCAAGGCGTGGTATTATGAGGTGGCCAAAGCCAGAATAACTGCCTCTGTCCACAGTAGGTTCCCCTGGCCATGCTCTCCTTGCTTGCATTGTCTGATGGCACTGTAATGAGTCAACTCTTTAAAATACAAAATAATGAATCCAAATGAAAATTTTTTTTTTTTTTTTTTTTTTCCCCACCAGGTTAGTGAGTTGAACTCGCTCTCCATGCGACCAGGTACGTACTGGAGCCGGTGCAGAGGATGAAGGGAGTGATCAGGCAGCAAGGAGCAGTGGAAGAAGGAAGAGTAGGGAGAAGGGCAAGTGGGGGCAAGCTTTAAGATCATCTTTTGACACCACACCCTATGCATGGACACTGTCAGTCTAACTCCTACCGTACTGGTTCCATTCTCAATGTTGTAATCTGTTTCTGTGAATCTTTTCAATTAGGTAGTGATTTATTGGTTAGTGGGGTGGGTTTGGACAACCTCCAGCAACAGACATGAAATCCATTACTATGCTGAGCTCTGTCCTATTGCCTGCGATGTAAAGGCATGAAATTTTTTCTTCAGGAAATGAATCTTTTTCAAAGTGATTATAAGATTACATGACTAGGCTATCAAGTGATGTAAACCTGCCTGTTTCCAAAAGCTTCAGTGTAGTTATACCACGTACAAAAGGATATGCTTCAAAATGTTTAGCTGTCCCAGCACATTAGTTGCTGATTAACTGGAGGTCTTCCTGAAAAGAGTGCATTTATCAGCATAAATGGACCTTTTTGTTCCCTTACGTAGAGGTTTTCAGTCTGCCCAAGTTAAAAGTATTTGCCATTTCAATATTTGTTATTTCTTGTCATCGCTTCTCTTATAGTCATCACCTCTCTGGTACTAGTCCAGTTCTGTGGATTTGTCAATCACCACCACAAAGAAACCTGGAGCCAAAATAAACCTGGCACAACTTGATTTCTGTATTACAAATGTACTGGCACAAATGTTGTCCACAAAATCTCCCATTTCAGCAAAGTGCTTGAAATCCCATTGACTTCAATTAGTAACTTAAGCAAGTGCTTAAATGCCATGTTTGAACTGGGGCCTGAAGACAGTACCTTGGCCAACTGGATTAGTTGACTTTTTTTTTTTTTTCAGTATTCAAGAAACTTTTAGAGGAATTTCCATGTTTCTCTTCAGTCAAGACATCAAAACTGTGTGAGATCAAGGAAAACTGAAAGCAGATACTATGCTGTCTTCTGGCATCTTTCATTTACAAACTGTAGTAGGTTAAGCATTAAGGATTCAAGGACATGAATGAAACAATGAGATGGTCTTCTAGGACACTTCCCTCTTCCTAAAGTTATGGGATCAAACCCTGAAAAATAAAAGAAAATCTTACTCAGGCAAAAGAACACAAGGAAGGGAATTACTGATATATAAGGGGAAAATGTGGCCCACTACAAATAGGCTTTCCTTCATGGTAGCTGACATTGTCTGGCAATTTTATACTACATGCTACTCCTGTTCTCCCTGTATGCAATTACATAGGCATATCAATGTAATGCATGGTTATTACAAAATAACCACAACATTCTGGGAAGAACATTTTATGCTTCTTAGTTGGACAAGGCTCATCTGGTCTTAATCTGATGATTTTTTTTTTTTTTTTTTTAAATTTTTAAGGAACATCTTCTATTTTAAGATTTTCCCTGTTTGGCCACAGGGAATGGAATCTATGTTAATTTGACCTCTATTAAATCAATTTTTTTCCATTATTCTCTCTGCTGATCAAAGAGCTCTGGGCGGTTTCCTGAGAGGCAGGCATACCTTGTCGCCGGAGCAGGAAGGCAGAGCAGTGGCATGCAAATGCTCCCCCACCTTCCTCCTGTTGGGAAAGCGGCTTCCAGCCTGGCTGCCTCCAAAGCTGGCTGCTCGTGCTCAGCCCCAGACCCACGCTCTTCCCTTGCCCAAAACTGTCTCTCTTGGGCACGCTTCGCTTGTGCTGCTCCAATGGGAAGTTTTGCTATTGTGGGAGGTAAAGCCACTGGGCACCATCCTTTTTCCCACCGGTTTTAGGTGACTTGCTCAGTGCTGAGAAGAATCATCCTGGGATGCTCTGCCTGCACAGTGGCTCCTCTCAGTTGTGTTTTCAACAAGAGAGGTAGGGACTGCTGCCTTACACTGGGGTCATTCCCTCAGGTGAGGGGGACATGGGTGCTGAGCATGCCTGGCATCAGCCTGAGACTCTGAAGAACCAGGCTGGTGGAGAAGCAGCCTGACCCTGGCATAGGCATGGCCAATAGTGGGCCACCACGCTCCTGGGAAAACTGCCTATTCCCAACCCACTTCACGAGACTTCCAGCTTGAGGCGATAGATAGTTTAAAGGACTGAAATCGTGCACATTGTGACTCAGAGTATGGCTGTGCTGCCTAATGGAGTGGGGTGAAGAGCCTTGAGCCCTCGTGGGAAGGAGCACAGCCTTCGGCCTCATGCCACTCCTACACCATCCCACCAGGTCCCTCCTGCTGTTTGGCTGCGAGACAGGACTTGCCAGCTCAAGCACAGGCCAGGCGGCTGCCAGGACAGAGTGAGTGCAGCTGCAGAGACTTCACACCACCCTTCCTGGCACATCCATTTCCGGGCAAGGCAGGTGGGATAAGGCAGGAGAGACCCAGGCTGAGGACAGAGTCAACTCCTAGCCTCACCCTGAGACTGGGCATGGCTTACTGTGTCCCAGCAAGGATGGGAGCAGCAGCGCTGGCTGCAGCATGGCCAGGCCCAGCCCCCATCCTGCCACAGAGTGGCCATGCCACACTGGACTAGTCACATCCCTGTTTTTTGCTTCGGTCCCTTGTTTGTGAAATGGACACAAATACTTCATAAGGGTGTTGTGAAACCTAATTAATTAATACTTGTAATGCACTTTGATGTCCTCGCATGAAAAGTCCTATATAACTACAAAGCATTTTTAATGTTATAAAGCAAGAACTTCTTGCTGTCTTGCCTTGGCAAAGAGGCTGATGATTAGATGTTATCAGTTTTGCTGTTTACATGTACAGAAACTGCTGCAGGATGGCTGGGATCCTTTCTTGTTTTTACAGAGCAACGCAGTAAAGTGACAGAAGAGTTACTTTGGGAGTTTGTTTCCTATAACTTCAGAGGGTGGTCAGAAGTGACTTTGTATTTACTGTCAATGAAATAAGCTAAATAGTTCTTCAAGAAAAAAACAAACAAAAACAACACAGAAACAAACCAAAGCAAAAATCTGACATACCTGTGCATACTGGTGTGTCCCAACAAAACTTCCAGTAACTGTACCAAAAAGCATTCTAGCCCAGGCTCGGGGAAAAAAGCACACCACTGGAGCACTTAAACCTGTGTTTAAATGATTGGGTATGGCTTACATTTCATAGATGTCAACTGGCTCCTAAATAAGAGCCTGTTTGGGCAAAATCTCATTGACTACTTGTGTCTGATCTGACATTAAGACTGTCCCCTTTGCAGTTTTCCTGCTTAAGTGGTAAAGACCCAATGTGGGGAGCTGTGACTGAGAAGACCTGATTCTGTCTTTGTCACAAAACACACAGTGTCTTGTGTCTGCCAGAAGACACAATTGCAGAGCCTGTGCTTTAATTTACACTCACTTGATAACTAATGTTAAAACAGGAGGAAGCTGTGTTGTATGGCCCTTCCTTTAGAGAGCTTGATGAGGTACGTGCACAGTAGAGGGATGAAAGTGCAGCTTTACATGTTAGCATTCTCAACAGGCCTGTCCAGTGCTGGATCTAGAGATGCACTAATAAGTTAATGACAAAATACAAAGGCGTTGACCTCTGTAATTCAGAAAATTGGAGCTGAAGGAGTCTTAATAATCCTGCTTTTCATTCTCAATTAATGCTGTTTACTTACTGCATTTCCTTGACCTTGAAAAGCAATCCTGCACAATTCCATGTACTTTCTTCCACCTTTAGCCCTTACAGCACAAACACAGCACCCAGACCATCCATGGCTCAACTGGCGTCGCACTTGGTTTAAATTGGACTATAAAACTAGAATAAAACACCACATAAACATTTACTGTACTTTGCAGTCAATCCTCCCAGGACAGAATAATTTGACTGCATTCAGCAGCATCATTCCAGCAGCACAGCAGCCATGAACCTCTGCTCCTTCCCTCTCTGGCTGCCACAACCACTTTTTCTCCATTCTTTGTAATCTAAAACTGGCCGTAAACTATTTTGCTAACACAAATAGGTAAATACACAAAGCACACTGCAAAGGGCTTGAACTCTTTGTACACTGTCATTCTGGCAGCTGCCTCAAAACTTGGGGATACCCAGAGTTGCCTGTGAGCAATAAACAATTGCTCACAAGCACTTTTCTGGTCTTTTCTGTTTTGTTTCTAATGACAACCTCTCCCTGTGCTCATCTGGACAGCGTTTGGAGCACAGTGAGATTCCTGTCCGTGGCAGTGAGGCTGGCAGTGCTGTGGCTGAGTCAGGCGCTCTCAGCCTGTCTGCCTGACGGAGTGGGAGGGGAAGGAGCTGAAATCCAGCTCAGGTGTGAGCAGCTGGAGGCAGGAATACGCACAATAAGAGGAAACTGGGTACATGGGTTTTGTAAAACCAAATAAACAACACATTTGGGAAAAAAAGGCCTCCAAAAACCAGCTTGGACAAAATCCTTCCCTTGCCCCAGCCCCCAGCAACAGTGGGTTGCAGAGGCTGAACTCTTTTCACACTGAAAGCATGGCATCGTTTGAGAGCTTTCTCTACAGTCTACAAATAAACAAAACCCAGGGAATGTTTTGCATTCAATAGTTAATCACAGTTGGCTGAGTGTTTATATTTTTCTTCACTGTAAAGGCATTCTTGGTCTGCCTCCCAAACAGCTTGTTTTGTCTGCGAGATTTAATCTTGAGTGGCAGGACTAGGCGCAAAGACAAGCCTCAAAACAATTCTTATTTTTCTACAACAAGATGTCAGGATGTAAAAGCTAACTTCCCTGCAAACAGACCCCTCAGGTTGGCATGCAAAGGGCTTCTTGCTACAATTTCCAGTCTGTCCTGATATGGTGGCCCATAAAGCAGCTAATTTAACTCAGTTTTAGCACTTTGCTGTTTGTGTACTGCTCCTTAAATAGTCTAAACAACTCCAAAGAACTAGAATTCAATGCATGTTGGACCAGTTTCCAGCCCTAGCTCCTCCCTGAAGAAGCATCTTGTTTGTATACAGGGAGCATTGGCTCCAGATGCCCAGCCTACTTTCAAATCCAAATGTGGTTTTTCTTCAAGGCAACATCAAGGTACCTTTCATAAAAATGAAGGGATGATGCAATATGCCTATATTGCTTCAAGTACTCAGGCTACTCTGCTCAGAATTAGCTTAGGTAGCTACTTAAGAGCACTGTGTTGTACATCAGCTGCAGTTTTGCAGTGGTCACCACTAACGCAAGAGACACAAAAAGTACTGTACCCTTGTCTGCACTTCTAAGATCCGAAAAGATCTAGAAACAGGGAACTTTTAAAATCTCAACACTTCTTCTCTTCATTTTGTTTCCATGCACTATTACCTCTGAACAATCTTTCAGGGTAGATAATATCAGGTTGTGCTTAGATCTGTATCACACGTTTTTAAAAAGCAAATAAAACTATGTCAAAGTTGCTTGAGCGGTACACATCTGCAGATCATTTAGTCCAACCTTTTGCTTGAAGCAGAACTATTACCAGATGCTACATCAGGAATGCCACAGCTTTACCTACTCACATCTCAAAAATCTCCAGGGAGATGCTCCGATCTCTAAGAACATCTCTTCCACTGCTGGACTTTGTCTTCCTGGTGGAAATGCTCTCTGAGCTGCGCTGGGTATCCTGAAGATTTGTGCCTGTGATGGTGTTGCTTTTGGAGGAAGAGCTTTTGATAAAAGTCTTCCCTGTAAACATAATATGACAGAGCCTAAAGGAAGGAGTCACAAAACTCCCCACAAATTAATTTCAACAGCTTCTGTCAGCTCTGCTAATTCTGTGTATGTAATGCTAGACATTGGTATATATACTTCTGGTAATTTTTTCCTGTATATGCTTTAAAATCGCTGGAAGTTGTTCTTAGTAAAGGTGGGATCCGTATAAATCATATATTTCATGGTGCTGGTGACCTCCAGCATCTTCTGAGAATTTTCTCTGAGGTGCCTTCAGGATCTGCTTCTTGAGCCTGCTCCATGGAACCTCTGGGTCATAAAATTAACACTTTAGGCAATATAGCTTATGAGAGGACCCTTCTGCCAGAAAATATCACAGTGATAAATACATGGCTGAATTTTAAAAAGGGACAAATAATCATGATCCATTTCTAAACCACTTAAAAATATAATGCTGAATTCAATAAAATGGCAATTACAAACACAGAAGAAATACTCCTGTCATCCACAAAAAGCATGAAAAAACAGGTGATTAGATTACTTTGGAATATCACTTTCTTATAAATTACTCCAGCATTGGCTAATGCCAGAGACAAAAATTTAACCACGCAATGTCCTGACAGACAATACCTCCTCTTCAAAAACCAGGCACCTCCAAGTGTTGTTTGCAGCCTTGCTTTGAAAAGCCTTTTCCTCATGAACAGGCATTTACCCAGCTTTGCAGTGAGCAATCCATCAGTGCTGAACACCCATCCACTGGAAGAGAGGAAAGCAGGATCAAGTTGTGGGGGTTTTTCATAAAACCTGCCCATAATTAGCCTGAAGCACTGGCTGAGTCACTCACAAGAGTCCTGGGTGCTATTAGGACCAGACACGCCACAGCCCAGCATATAATTACACCAGCCACACTGTGTGGAAACTGCTCCATTGAGCTACCTGACCCCATTAGACAGAAGCTGTTATTTCTTCTTGGCTAGCAGTGCTGTGAGCACTCTGAAGAAGAGTAGCCCAATTCTCACAGCACAAACTCATTCACCCAAACTCACCTCTTTCTTGCAGAAACCAGAAGATGCGTCCTCTATCCAGGTTCACCTGTGGGCTGCCTGAGAGTACCCCTGTGGTCCAGAAGCAAACAAAGATGCTGAGACACAGCACCTACTGGATACCAGGGACAGGGAGATGAGTGCAGAAAGTCCAGGACATGCAGCATGCTACAGTATCTTTTTCACCAGAAAGCAATGATAAAACAACCATTGAAACAAGGCATGGAACTGAACAAAAGTAAGAAACAAGCCATTTCTATAATACAGATTTTTCTTTGGACATTTTGCTTCCCCTTCTCATAAGAAGGATAGAAAATTTCAGATGTGAAGCTGGCTGCTGATGTCCCCTGAACTTTTTATGTGCCTCTAGGGCTGGTGATGCAAGGAGAAGTCTGCAGTGCCTTTTCTCTGGTAGAATGAAGACAGCTGAACGGAGAGTGGGCTCGCTTGGCCAAAACACACAAGAAATCACCCTTAGCTAGCAGGGCTGTTCTTCAGTTGCAGCTGGATTTTGCAGCTGCCTTCTCCTATTGAAGCATTAAGAGGAAATGCCCAGCTTCAGCCATAGCAGGGTGGCACTCCCCGCTGGCACAGCTCCTCTGTTGGGTACAAGAATGAACCTAGTCCCAGCTGCTGAGCAACCAAAGCCTGTTAAATCCTGTAGCCTTGCTCCCCATCATGGGGAGGGAGCAAGGGGGACCTAGCTGGTGGAAGAGGCTACATACAGTGACCGAGCCAGCGGAGGCTGTTTTACTATCCCTCTGAGGAAAAGCAAAAAAAGCTCAGTTTTTGTCACACTCCTGGTTGTCATCCTGTCAGACTGAGTTTAAGCGAGGTTTGCTGGGAAGGGTGCATGATGTTTGGGCTGCTGCTGACTGTGCAGTTCAGAGAAGAAATGCACAGCTCCAACCGCGAGCTGCTACTCACACCAGCGCTACATCCCCTTTGAAAGACACAAACAACCTCAATGGCTCTGTTTTTTAAACAAGTATTAAAAAACTTTTGCTGAAAGGGACAGTAGAATAAAGGAAACAAGCTGTCAAATTATAATCAGCTTGAATCATTTCAAATAAACACCAAGGAAATAAAATGTACCCTGTTTGCTGGCAGGCTTGATGGCTTACAATGTACTTGCCCCACCCAAATCAAGGGCTTGAAACAGAGCAGCAGTGGAACCAAACCCCTTGATAGACTAAGATTTGTTTTTCCCTGGTACCACGTTCCCATCCTCTAGAATAGAAAAAGCATCATTAGTGTTTAAACAGAATTTGATGAAAACATGGAGCACCCCAAGGATCAATTTTCACTGCAGGCAGCTGCAGCATGAAGCTTTAATTCTTCACCCTCTCTGGTGACAGGAGAAAAGTGGGGAGCTGTAGGCACAAGTAACATTAGACTTCTAGTGTGTATTTTGCTTTTCATGCCTGCAATTAAATGCTTGCTTTACTTCCTGTTGTTTAAAACTGTATTTATTCTTTAACGCTGCAAGAAAAACCTCCTGTATTTTTTTTTAATTTGCACTGAGGACATGTTTGAAGGCCCATATTGTAGACTCAGCAAGTAGCAGGGCAGCCGCCAAACCTTGCTTCCTTTGTTGATTTCTTGATGATTTAAGACCTATTTGCAGCAGCAGATCCCAGTTTCCCCCTGCCTTTTTCGCTTGGTAACTACCATTTTAACAAAATGGTGTTTGTGCAGTGCCTTGGAACCAAGAACTGAGCTTTTAGACATAAAACAGGCAATAGTATAGGAAAAATAGCAATAAAATTACCTATACCCCATGGCTTTTCTAGCTACATGCTTAGAAATATATGGCAGAACCCTTGAGTTCTTGCAGAGAAGTATTTAGATTGCTAGTCTTTTATCTCATAAGTAGCTAAAATTACTTGGATGTTTGAGGCATTTCTGTTGTTTACCTTCTCCCAAGACAAAGTTGGAAAGTGTTTTCTGAATTTACAGAAATTAGTAAATAAAAATATCAAAAAAACCCCTCTACTGTTGATGTACATTGTTCAGATATTACTGGCTTTGCCCACAGGGAAAAACCCCTATTGTTTCAAAGTACAAACAGGAAAGATACAGCCTGATCAATGGTTTATATAGGTGCAGGCTTCCTTCAGAATAGGAGAATATATTTTCCCCCTGCTGGTCCTAAGATGCAAATTAAATCAAGATTTGGTAAAAAAAAAAAAAAAAAAAAAAAAGGTATCCAATACCATCAGCATGATTATCCTCTTTGTTCTGGGGAGCAACAGAGTCTTTCTTCAGCATTAGTCTATTGTGGAGAATACAGTAGTTAGCTTAATAAATAAAAAACCAGTTCCTACTGATTATTTTTACAGTAAATAATTCTATGTTTAATGCTGGCACACACTTCTTTACCTTGTTAAAACATAAACCTCAAACTTCCTAAAAATAGCAGTAACTAGTAAGGATGAAACCAAATTGTCCCAGAACACTACAGACACTTGAAAATAGAAACTGAAAAGGATATGACTTAAGGAATTTTCAGTAACATTTAAGGAGTAAGAAACCGTGTAACCTTTAGGTTTAATGAGCATTACAATACATCAATTACGGAGACATAAGTAATTTAAGGGAAGAGCATTCACTGGCAGTCAAGTTTGGTCAGAGACTTCATTTGCTTCACAGGACAAGGACAGTACCCTGTAATTAACAGACATGGTCAGAAGCCGTGTCCAAAGCTGGTTACCTACTCACAGTGTGCCTTGCTTATAAAGCTGGAAGGGTGAGAAACTCCCCTCCTCCACTGACAGAGGACACTACCCCCTCATCTCCATGTACTGCTGCTGTGTAGAGGTGATAGAAACATATTTCAGACCTGCAGGGGTGACCCTTACATGCTACTGTGGGATTGTACTGCCTGCTGCTTCTCCAGTTGTTAAGGGTACTGAGTAGGAGTAGGGGGATGTCCACACAGGACTCCCTACTCGGCACTTAAACACATTTTGACCTTTGCTACTTTGTATAAGGAGGCACTGCCTGACAGAGACTAACCAAATCTACTCCCCCTTCCTAGTTAAGAAGTCACTTTGTATAAAACCACCCAAAGTAAGACTTAAGGTATTGCTCCTTATTGCTAAATCTCATCTCCTGACTGATTCACCAAAGATGCTTATTGCAGCCAGCAGCAGACAGGAGAGGGAGGAAACACACATCGAAACATGCCTAGTGAGGGTCTAACAACGCGTAGGAGCTCCGTGCTAATTCTAGCAATGATTTATTCTCAAAAACCTGAGTCAAGTCTATTTCATATATGAACAGGAGGATGTTCAAGGACATAGACGATACTGAAAACAATGCTGATTCATCAGACAAAAGGTGTTGATTAACAGTTATGACCAATACAACCGAAAGATCAACGATGGCCAAACTATGTACGATACAGTTAACTTGTATTTATTTTTCCAGCTGTTTGTCCAGTCTTTCCAGCAAGTTCACAAGAAGTTGAATTTTGAATCGAAAAGATTTGGCATTACTTCTAGCACAATGGAGTATGTACGCAGCTGAATAAAGCTTTTACTGTAAATCTGCATTTTAAGGACCTTTGGAAAATCATTCTTTAATGGGGCTTAGTAACTAGATACTTACCGTATTCTTTCAATCCAAATTATGACAGAGTAGAATTTAGGCTTTTCAAATTTTTCTTAACGTTGTTATTTTTCTCCTATGTTTTGTGGTTCTCATAAACCAAAGAATCCAGCCTAAGTCTGACCGCTCATTTTAATTGCATGTATCGCATAAGAGGAAAGAAAGTGCTGTAAGTCTCATTGCCATTAAACTGGCCACAATGGATATTATCATAAACTAGGAGATAACAGAAATAACTCCAATTTATTAGATGACAACTTTTGTGACTAACTTAAATGCTTTCAACAGATACTTGATGCAATATAAGATTAGTTAAACTAACTCTTTTTTCCAATGCAATATTTATATGGTAATCCATCTTCTGGAGAGATGATTTCACTCATTTCCACGTTTTTCCTCCCAGTACTCTATCTGTAGTGCCAACATCCCCAATACATTCTTCTGAGAACTATCAGGAAGGGCTCCAAAAATACTCTGCATGTCAAAGAGTGTAGGTTGGCTTTGAAATAAAGAAAATGTCCATCAAGTGTAAGAAAAATGCCTTTTCTTCTAATCTAAAAAACTGTTAGGCATGCAGACTTTATCTTAAAACACAAACAGTTCAGTTTCTAAACTCTTCTGTATTTTTATCTTTCTTTTTCTTTTTTTTTTTTTTCCAAAATACTACCAGTTGTAGCATGACATAAAATTAGACTGAAACCATTGGTTCATTCCCATATATGCTAGAGAAAAATTGGTGAAACTATTGAATTCAACATAAGGAATTGTGGTTTAGGCTTTGTAGATCCTCAAAGTCTTTTCTTACATGGCTTCTAAAACTTTTAGTCCTCTAATAATAAAACAGTTCTTTGTCCAAAATTGCTAGGACTGAGGTGAAGGATGCATGTTTGGTTGACAACGTGTATTAATTCTGAAGAGTGGACCTCCTTTTGAAATGTTTTGCAATTGCTAGCCTTTGAATCACAGTAACATCTGAAAAGATTAAAAAAAAAATACTGGTGCCACTTGGACAATCAGGTATATAAAGCCAACACTGTGTTCATGGAGCAATCACTACAACACAATCAAACACAAAGGTATAAAATGTAAGATTCCAGGAATCTGTTGATGGAACTTGAGGGTTTGGTTTTTACCTATTGAAGATGGCTAGAGATGGTTTCTATCTGATTTTTAACAGTGAAAACTAATGTTTTTCATTAACCATCCTCCTTCTCCCATCCCACTCACAAGAGTTAGCTTATTTTTGAATATGTATGTGGCTATGACTTTTACCTGAAGAAATGCAGATGTGAGATCATCCTGAACAATGTGTGTTTTCAGTCATTTACTGTTATTCAGTTATGGTTTTGCTATTCACGTAAACTCATTACCCTCTACATCTGCTGTGAGACTTGGTTTGCATGTAAAAGCCTAATGCAGTGCCTCCACAGAAAGAATTCAGGCTTGGACCTTTGGAGCCGTTTACAGCCCTCAGATAATGCAGTGAGAGTCACAAGGGGGTGGGTCACAGGACAGAATATGCCCCCTCCTCCACAGATTTGCAATAAGGCTTCTGATTTTGCTTGCAGCTTAATGTCCAGCCAAGAACTTCAGTATTAAACATACTAAATTTTGCCTGTAAACCTTAAAAATACCTGTAGTTCCTAGAGGCGAATTATTTGCACAAACTTCATTACCTTTTACTGCTCAAAACCCATCTACATTTCCTAGATGGACATTCCCCTGGATAGCACTATTTTACATGTAAAATAACAAGTTTTAGAAAGGGTAGGAGAATATTGTCAATCAAGCAATTTGATGAGATTTAATTGCATAAGCAGATAGTGGTGCTACAGTGAATAATTTCAAATTAAATGTTTTCCACTGCCACTGTATCAGCTGCATACTATTCATTTAGTTCCTTATATTTAGCAGAAGTAGGGCACATTTTCCATATGCCATTTATAAGCAACACATACTGTTAATTTCATTCCTTACTGGAAAGTACCCTTGGTCTGTTACAAGTTAATTTGGGAAGTGACATCGTGACTGGTGCACCTGACACAAGCGTGAAACAAAGGATGAATAGATGGGATTTTGCATTTGGCATTTCAAAATTAGGAGAGGTAATGTTTCCAGTTACATACACTTAAAATTACTTCTAAGACAATGTGTTGAGCTTAAGCATTAAGTACCTATAGCTCTACATTATTTCATCAGTTATTTTTCCAAGACATCATTCATTCCTTTGTTGAAAGTTTGCTTCCTAGCAGTATTTATCTTACTTGGAAAAATTACAGGTCTATGAAAGGGCTTTATTTTGTTATAGTAATTTATATAAATAGTTCCCTGTGCATTGCTACTGAAGTAGAACTTTTTCACAACAGCAAGGGGAGTTCACTAGAAAAACACCAAAATTGTACAACTGGAAATAAAATCAAAAAGCACAGCATTTCACGTAAGATGAGCTTTCAACTGAAATACTGAAAAAAAAAAAAATCTCCAACCCTGCCATAGTACTATCAGACCAACATGAAAGGCACTGAGAATTGAACTGTGCAACTCATATCCATACCTGTGAGAGTAACAACCTCAGCAAGATGCAAACCTTCAAGGCAGATTATGGCACTGTACAGTCCATTAGGCATTCCTGGTACATATGGCAGTTTTACATTTTCTTAAGATAAGCTGGAAATGTTAACTAAATATACAAATTACATCATATTTCCATGAGGGGAAAAAAAAAAAAATCTGATTTATACCATCTGAAAATGAGGAAACAAGGCATAACATACAGGACATTATTGGCACAAGAAAACGTTATCACATCAAAACACGGCCTTTTAAATTTAATCCACTAGATATATAAAGGAATGGTGCTGGCAGAGGCAAAGGGACAGGACAAATATCAAATACTCAGTTTTAAGCATGCTAGTGAGGTCTTTAAGAAATCTGTCAAAAACTGAAGCTACCAAAACCATTTCAGAGGCAAGAGAGCACCTATCAAGACAGTCCAACCCACTTCCAGGTATTCTTCTTGTGGGCTGATACGTGCAGACTCAAGGATCTGTCCAGTTTCATCTTCATGCCTGAGGCTGCCTAAAGCTTCCCATTAGCAAATGCCGCCTCCTGGAACTGAGGGACAAATGTTTTGAAATATGCCCTAGTGAAAAAAAGAAAATGCATGGTTAGGAAGGACTAAACTTAGAACATGGTGCATGCACATATGTAGCCAGGGTTTTAACAGAGAAGTGTAATGCTACCCAGCTTAGTCCGTTATTAGAGCTCATAAATGGGTAATGTTTTTCTTACAAATTTTTAGTATGCAGCAGATCTATATACTTCAGCTTTCTAGACCTAGCAGTACTTCTTTCTTCAGTGTCCTCACCAATAACCTCTTATTATGGTCAAAACCATTACCTTGACACTGTCTGAAGAGCCTGATGGACCATCCAGATTTTATCCAATGCAAAGCTCCAGGGGTAAACTACACTGGAAAATAAACCTTTGAATGGCTGTGTAAGTGAGAAACACTTAGATGAGCCACAAGTGTGGCTGTGCCACTGCCTGCAGCATTTTATAACTGGGACTTTTTCATGACGTTGATGTTCACCATGTTTCTGGGATAAAAAGTGGGATTTTTGGTCCCCTATGTTGAAGAAAGCCTCACACATGGCACCAAAGACATACCCAAAGACAGACAAGTCAATGGAGTGGGAAAATCATAACAAGAAGTCAGAATATGTGCAGGAGATAAGCTCTTTATCTGTTGCCTTGCAGAAACCTTGATGCAATACAGAGTCACTGTTGATGGCAGTAGATTACCTAAGATTTGTAGGCAATAAATAATAACACTTTAGATGAACTGTAATTCCTTTTCTTCGACGCAGAAAGTGAGAACATTATTCCGTAAATTAAGATGTGCTTTGTATATTTTGGATCTTAGTCTATCTTTTTACAAAGAACTGAGTGACTCATAATCCATAAAACGGACTGAACCTAAGTATCCAAAATTGAGTTTGAACATACCTTTGAGTTTATTGCACTGAAATACTCAACCATGTAGTAAACATATTTTATGTGTCCCAATGATACCCTTTATTTGCAAATTATATTATAAGCTGCTTCATCATTCTGACTACTACTTTCTGCACCAAAGGTTCACTTCCTTTACTATTCTTAAAAAACACTTTGTTTTCTGTTCATAGCATTTGTCTTTATAAACTTCTACGCAAGGAGAACCTCCTCCTGTCCCCCCAAAACACCAAAGTGAGAATAACTGCAGTTATGTTCATTACATTACTGATCTCTCTGCTGGTACACATCCTGAAGTAAATATATGTTGATTATCTTCACAATCATGACACATATTTCATAATCTGTGCAGAAGTTTTGGGAATCCCTGAATACTCATCATACCTCCTCACATCTAAAATCATTGCAAGATCACAAAAGATCATCATTTTGTGAAGTTGTGCTTGGAAAATTAATTAACAGATAGCTGCAGTCAGCTTTTGTAAAAAAGCTGTAAACACAAGACAAGATGCTGTCCAAAGATTAACAGAGCAATAGAATGTGAAAGCATTTCTGGACTGAGATGTTGAGCCCAGAAATGGAAAAGGACAACCAGCACACATACTTCATAGCATACACAGATTTTGCTGTGTGTTTACAGAATTCATTTTGATTTGTTTGAATCAATGTTCAGAAAGCAGCCCTCAAAATCATGCCCACAAAAGTGACTGTTCATTTTGACACATACGCATACATAAGCCAGCACAGAAGTCATGCCTGTCATCTGACCTTAACAGTTGAATGCCATTTCTGTATTTGTGTTTTTACAGCATACCTTTGAAACTGTCACCTATGTATATCCAGTCAGCTCTACATCATTTTGCTAGCTCAAGGAATACCGCTTGCACATTGTCAGTTCTAAGATCTAACACCCTTTTTATTTCTTCTTGGATTATCTGTCTTAACATTTAATTATATTTCCTCTGCTTGCTTATTTTAAGTAGCTTCTTCCCCCTTTGATAGCTTTTCTGTAGACTCTCTTCCATGCACATGCTCTTTTACTGACTTGATAAATATTACTTTTAAACTTCCCTTTTCCTAAATGGTAAAAAAATCTTAATCATTAAATGGAAGTATTTTCTTACATTTTATTTATTTTCTGAAACAGCTCCTTTATAGCATTTCTGTGCTTTGCATTAAAACCACACTTACTGCATTATATTTCAATGACTTTTCTGTTAGGTAAGTTCCAGAACGAATGCTTCTAATACCACATACACCCACCCACATAATCTTTATCTACAATTGCATCCTTTCTTTTCACTGATTCCCACAGTGAAGCTTGTATCTTTTGCTGCAAAACTCATTCTAACACTTCCCCACATTCTGATCAGATGTACTATTTCAAAGTGGATGGTAGTTCCATACACTACAAAAATTCCATTAGTACTTCATAATTTGTAAATGTCTACTTTTTTTCTCCCTGTATTTTAAAGTACATGCTTAAGTTTGCCTTTACCGTTGTGGTCTTGTCTAGACTGAAGCAAATGTAGCACCACATGCTTACCCAGGCTATGTTCCTCTGTTTCTGCCCCTCTCCCACACACCCATAGTATATGACATTAAAGATATTTTTGAAAAAACATTTGGATAATTATAGTTCGTTCACACACACAAATAAATTACCCTCTCACTCCAAAACAAAACAAAAAAGACCCTGAAAAGAGATATAAAAGCACAATATACTTGATAGCACTGTATCAGCTACAGCATATTTAATAGACTGAAGAGGAAAGATGGGGAAATAGGAGAAGGAAGGAAAAACTGCTTCAATATTAACAGACATTGTATAGAGGAGGGGAATGGCAAGAATCAGCATATAAAAGTAACGAGACTTATTTTGAGTATACATAAAGGAGCAGAACTGGAGCAAAGACATTACTCATTATTAGACCTTGCTGAAATTATTATTGTTTAATTACTTGACTTTTTCAATGGAAAATTACACTTTTACCCAGTTGCATGCATTTCTGTGGAAATGCTGAGTTTTAATCAGGAAAAGAAAGAAAAGAATGAGGTATTTCAGTTTGGCTCGATCTGAGAAGAGATATTCTGATTTGTAGAACTGAGCTTAAACAAGCAGTTTACTATTAACCTTCTTATCTGTGTTCTAACATCTCAGTGATTATATATCTAGTCACACAAACAAGGCCCTGGTGCATCACAGGAGTTGCAAGTATAAACTTAATTGTAAAAGTAGTCTCTTCAAAGGACCCAGTCCATGAAGAACAATGGGATAAATCACTAAAATGTCATCTTCCAGGCCCTGGGCTACTGCTAACAGATGCATTATAGTGTCACATTAACTGCTTTTTCTGTTTTCATGTGTTCCAAGCAAATTTTTTTTCAGAACTTTTTCTTTTCATCTGAAGTTTGGGACAAATCTGTAGGTCAAAATATTTGAATTTCCTGTGAAATGAAAATTCTGACATTTTTCCTCCCCTGCAGAGATTACCAGGGAGGAGGAAAAGAACAAGCACAAGTTACCAACCAAGTAAGTTTCATCTATCAGCAACTGGCTTTGAGGTCAAAGTGTCATGTTTCCATGGAAACAGGACCATGACATGGACATACTATGTCACAAGAGATTGCATGAAGTAACTTCAAGGGAAATACAGAATTTTCTGAAGGATAATATTCTGCTACAGAGTGGATGGTAAAGACCTCTTTCATGTGGAATACTATTCCTATTAGAAAGGTTTTTCTATAAATTAATAGAAACATTCATACTCCAGCATCCTGTACATACAGTCACAGAGAAACAGTGAATGTAAACATGAACTTTTTCTTGATTAATATCTCATACCCCATTAACACAAATTTACGGTGTCAATCATTTTGATCTATGCTATATCACGGGAATGAATATAAAAATCTCTGAATTTTTTGATCCAGACACTTTGCCACATGATACTTTCAGTTATCTCAGAAGTGTTTTGAGATCGTTATTTTTACATTCACTAGATATGCTTTTGAGCTCTAGAGAACTGTCATTAAAAGGAATTCTGGAATTTGGGTACCTGTTGACTTCAACTGAAGATGCACAAAGCTAACTCGACCTATGGTTTCTCTAGGCTGTCATATGGCAGAAATCAGTTTTTGATCAATGCTTTTCATCCTTTCTGGGAAACAGGGAGTTCCTTCTCTCTCCTGCTTTTACTCTACCATGTTCTTGGTGGGCCTGTGTCACACTGACCGTACACCAAGCTCAGAATAACTGCATAAAGTGCTCTTTCAAGTACAGATAAACTGGGTTGTAAAAGTACACAGATATTCTTTATGTAAGCATTGAGTACAATGGCTCAGCATCCCTCTTGTAATGGTTTAGATCTTAGCTTACAGTGTTTAAAGAGTTGCTTTCTTTTCAGATCAGAGTGGGTGCCAATCTTCATACTCATACAGACATGTATAACTCCTTGTTGAGCGTCTTAACTGTAAGAATCTATGGGGTTTTGTTTATTTGTTTTTGTTCCTTCAAATGGTCATTTTCCAAGTTCAAGGTAGCAAGTTACGGGGTTTCTATGGAAATTTTTCTTCAGCACTCCAGAAAACAACACATTTTGCCGTAGTTAACCACTATATACACTTGATAACAGTACATTGAATTTCAGGTGCTATGCTCAAGGACATCTGCTGAGAGTAAAGCACTTATCTTTCCTTCACCTTATTATCCAGCAGAAAGAAAGTCTTGTTATTGCAAATGGTAAGTATCTAAAAGAAGTTAGAATTGGATCACTTGTTGTTCATGTTTTCTAGTGATACAGAACACTGACTGTGGTACGAGGTCTCTGGAAGCGCATACATGTCTAAATCCTAGAGTGTGGGCTTGCAATGCTTAAAACATACTTGACTCAGAATTCACAGGCTTTTGTGAAATTTCATTCCATTTGTAATGTTTCTTCCAGTGTAACTTTGTGCTGTTTTTTTTTAAATGTAGTTGGTAGAAAATCTGCAGTGACCATACCTTTTGATAACACTTTTTGCCTTCATATTCTCATGGTGAAAATCTGCAGATTTTGAATTACATTGCTGCAATCTCCCATCAGACAACACTTCACATATATTTATGGTGAAAGCACTCTAACAATGTATCAATGCACTTGCTTTCTGCTATTGCTTTTGCTTTGACCAGTGCTACAGACTATAAAATAGTGTTCTAGTTAATGCTTATTGTGCAATAAAGTTAGAAGAGCTGTCTAGGTGTTTCTATTTCTCTTAAAATCCTCGTGTGGGAAATTCAAAGCAGAATATAGACATTCAAACTCCTTGAGGAAAAAAAGTGTAGAAAATGCTGTACCAGTGAGATTTCTGCTTTTTGTGTCTGGAAAGGGACATTTATCATGGGGTGATGAATCATCTTCCTAATTCATTCACAAAATAGATTCCGCTTAAACTCCTAGGTTCAAGAGTGCCAAATTTTTCAGTGTGCTTATGTGAAATTTGTCCATGCTAGCCCTGTTTGCAGTCACATTCTTTTTTTTTTCAGCTCAAGGTGTGGGAGTTTCAAGTGCCTTTTTCATCAAGAGATGATTTGAGGAAAAGGAAGGGGATGAAGTAATCCTGATGCTTCTCATCAAGTACAGACTTAGCTGTATGGCAACACATCCACTACCAGCACAGTGTATTCTGTCCTTACACATACTTTTCTGGCAATTGAAAGCCAAAATCATGATATTTTCACAAAGACACATGGGCTGTCATTACTTTCACTGTATCAGGTGCATGTATTGTGTTCCTTCTCAACAGAAGACAGACTCATGTTATTGTACTTGAATTTTTTTCCTATCATTGCCTTTGAGAGAAAACTTCGTTCTTAAATACTACCTGTTATTTCAATATTATAATTCATTCTTGCAAAATGTTTTAATATCTACTGTGACTATGGTTTAATTCTGAAAATATTGTGCTCTAAATATAGAAGTACCTTAGTGTATTCAAAATCATAATAGCAAGTATATTTGACAAATACATTCCTTTTCTCCTACTCTAGGCAAGGCATATAGGAAAATGTGGTGTTCTTTTCCTCAACCTTTTCAAGATCTGACTTGAGCAGGCACTCCTGTAGTCGTGGGAAACTCTGAATGTAACCCTTCCAAGACTTCTGGAGTAGGGTCTGTAGCTAGGACATCCTTCTCCTTAGCAGTCCTCTTTTGTCTGAATTGTGCAGCAGGTTAACAGTGAGTTTGTTTGAATATTCTGCAAATGCTATTATTTATCCTGGAACTGAAGTGTACCCCTTTCAGCCACACTAAATACGGCTGAGAATCCCAGCCATTTTCCCCAAATGCTGTCCTTTTACTTAGAGCTGAGTTGCTATGCCAGGATTTGCACTACTTTGTATCCCATGTTTCTTTCCTTCTGCACCCTAAGGAAACTGCTGCAAGACATCTGCAAGTTTCTTCAAATCCACAGAATTCTGACAGACAAAAATCTAGTCCAGAAATGACTGATTTTCATAAATTAGATACAATAGCAATGTTCTCCCCTCTTCCAATTATATTAGGTGAAAACAGGAACTAAGAAGGGTGTAGGTCATAGTAAAGGACAGCCTGAGGCTTCTTGACGTCTTTGACCTACTCTTCTCAGACTAGTATTATTATACTGACACTTTGCAATAAAATCTTGTTATATAAAGTATTTCAACAGCATAACGATATTAGAATTATAAAAGAGCTTCTCCAGGGTTTATCAGCATCACTTGATTATTCACTTTTTGAAGTACAAATTATTTTTGCATGGAGTATACATATATATGTAGTGTGCCTTTGTATTTTTATGTTCCTGTTGCAACTTGTTTTGACACAATGAAAACTTGTTTTGAAAATACTGAACACATACAACATTCCCTTTCAGGTGCCAGACAAGAGGATTTGTCCTCCTGTCACTACACAGGCACAGTCAGATGGTTTGCTTCATGGAACCCCTAATAATTCATCTTCTGCATAGAAGATGTTTACCATGACTCTCCAAGCTCTCTAGGACTTGCTGTTTGTTTATAACTGAACAAAATCAAAGATGCCAACCTTTTTTTATATATAAATGTTTTCTTCTTAAATTCCACTTGTCAGGAGCTATCTAATTTAACACAATTAATACTAATTAACAAAAGGAACTTAAAATACCAAATTGTTAATTCCAATAGTATTTACATCATACACCATATGAGTGCTCATTAGGTCCTTAACAGGTGGTTATACCCTCCTCCTGCATCTCTATGCCTTGCATTTAACAAGGGCTGAATGAAAAGTGTGGAAACCTACTGAAATCCCATTCTTTTAATAGGTCTCATGCCAACATTGAAGGCACAGTTTTTTCCTTGTAAACTCAGACACGAGACATTTAAACCTCTTTGCTATTTTTACTATATATAATGCATTAAAAACATATTTCCATTGGGCAAACCATGTTGTCTATTTATTCACAGGCACTTTCACAGCATACCTCATCAGGCCACAGATACATGAGCAGTCAGGGCAGAGCAGAATAAGCCAGTCTCTTGCTTTGAGACAGCTGTAGGGTAACAGGAGATTAATTCGATGCTAGGCATATTATGATAGCTCTACTATTAGCAGAAAATGATGGTTAAAATACATTACCATTCTCTCCAGATCTAAGATATTAGAACCATTGAAGTGACAAACAATTCTCAGCACTCTTAACTTTTGGTTGCACAACTGGAATCAGGCTGTAGCAGGCAGACCCACAACATGGCTGGGCACCAAGTGGCAAAGGCTCAGGAGCTAATGAAAATCAGGACTCCTATGGCATGTGCTAGGCATTTGAGAGGCAGCAGCATTTCTAGACCACTGTTCAGATGCAAACATCACCAAAACTTATTCAAACACAGTGGTAGAATGATAAAAGTACCTTCCAGGATTTCTTTATTGCTTCAAATATACATAATGATACTTGGCACATATTCATGTTTCTAAACTAAGCTTCTTGAAGGTATGCTCTTTGGGATGTGGTTTATAATTTCCTTACTAGGCAGCTTTATCTATAGCAAATATTTTGCTTTTATGTGAAACACAATGTCTATGCAGTTCTCCATTTTACACATCTCCATCACTGGTGATGCCAAGCAAACATCTGAAGTGTTTATACAACACCAAGACAATAGTTCTTAAATTACTGCTACTGTAACTGGCTAAACACACAAATGTCAGTGTGCAATGCCATTATGCTGCTAGTATTCTTTTTCCACGTGCCAAACAAATTCAGCATGTAAACTCTCTTCCTCTTTTACTATTTCTACCTGTCTCCCTCCTTTTCCTGCAATTTACCTACAAGGAGTTTAGTGAACTTCCTATGCCCACTTCTACCTGCCAGTCTACACAATGCACTGACTGCAGCCAGGCTGATGCACAGGACAGCAATCAAGCATTGAGAGGGCTGGAGGTCTGCAGTGGGCAGCCATCAAAATGCAAGATTTTACAAAATTCCGTTACCTTCAGCTCAGTTCATAATATTACATGTCAGAAAATTGCCCCCAAAATTAAAAGAAAACCAAACAAAACATGTGCTACCAAAACCACAACAGGAAATAGACGTAGTAGAACTACTGAAACTAAGCACACATCTGAAGTTTAAACATTAAAATTCACTTATGTCCAAAAGTTGTTTTCTGTATTTTACTAACAGTGTCTTTTTCCTCCAGAAGCTCTTGTTGGACTTACTACCATTTCTGATTTAAGTTGCACAGAAAGATACAAGAAATGGTTATATTTAGACATGTTTTTCAATGGTTTGCTGATTGCAGAAATAACAGGTGGCTTTAATCCATATGAAGCAAACAGAAATAAAAATTAAATTTTCATTTGCTTATACGTTTGTGAGTCTGTTTCAAAAAACTATGATATTGAATTTATAAATAAAGTCAAGAATTTAACATAGCTCTGCTGTAAAAAGTAAAATGATTTTGCTGTCCAACTTATCATAAAGCAAAATGAATTTTGACAATCTGTTCAAATCGCGAAACAACCATAAATGTAACAACCTGACTGAAGGCAAAGTATAGAGGAAGGGAGTTCTAGGGAACTGCTGGAGTGCCAGGACTATAGATCATTATGTAGGCTGACAATAAATGTTTATTTTAAAGCAGCAGCGTAAGTATGATCACCACTTTGTAAAAGATGGTAACTTTGGTTCCAAGAATATATGTGCTCCCAAATGCATGGACCTTTACCGACAATTACAGGTAAAAATTACAGCTACTGGACATAATCAGTGCATATAGACCAAGGCCAGTAACTATGTAAACAATGTTTTTAATCATCTAGAAATCAGGATTCTGGAATTTATTGTCTCACAGCTTTGTTATGGTTTTGTTGAATTCTCAGAGGTGTATTGTACAGATGCAGGGGCTCTTAAGTGTCCCAAAGCAGACACAGCAAAATGAACCTCTCATTTTGAAAGAGTTTTATCAATGCCTTCTCCTTGCCAGTTCAAAAGATAAACACTTCACTTCCTTCACCTTCTCCACAATGTACATAAATAGACTTGCTTCAGTCAGATGAAGGCTTGTGGTCTTAGATCATAGCAAATTTTGCTTCTGCTTTCTTAACTTCCACTTTCCCCTCGGGGATTACTCAGTGCTGGGGCAGCGGGTGTCTGCAAAGGGGGCACTGGAATATCTCTGTCACAGCATGGTCACTCCACTTTCTTACCAGTGGATCATGAGAATGATATTCCAAGGCCATCATGGAAAAATTAAATCTTCATACAGTCTTTTTAAAGACAGTGCTAATTCACAGGAAATTTCCAGTCCTATGAGGTACAGTGTGACAAGTCTGCTCTATTTTTCCTATTTGCTTAAAAGACATAGCCATCTTTTTCCACTCCAGGTAAAGGTTAACTTCTTCAAGAGATACTGTTTATTCAAGATACTTATTTCCTCCTATCAAGGCTACATAAGTGCAAGCTGAACTCTATTGCTGGAGAGCAATTATACAGCAGGTTATTTAGTAGATTTGTTGGAGTGAGGCAATGAGAGATAAGCTGCAACTAGAAATCTCTTTTAAGTATAAAAGGCAGGGTGAAGAATGTGATGAAATGGGGGGGGAAGTAGGGACGATGTAAGAAGTAGGAGAAAGCAGAAAAGACTGGATGAAAACACACTCAGGAGTGAATCTTGTAAGGAAAGACAAGGGTAGAGGTTCAAGAAGAGAGGTGATCAAGTAATAATAGAATATGAATGATCTTTAACAGATTATTGAATCCCTTAATTGTACTTCAGAGGTAGAAATGAAGGGTTATACCACAGATGCATCCATAACGAGTCTGACAAGCAGCATCCCTGAAAACAAAGTTTGCTTGCAGGTGAAAGTACTGATTTCATCATGCCATCCGCTTTGCTTTGCCAGATCACTTATCAACGGGGCCAAAGGCAACATACCAAAACTTAAAAGAAACCTCCTTGGATATTCATTAGGACAAACCAGTCAGAAGGAAAGGAATGAGATGCCGCATATCTGTAATTATATAAAACATATTAAAGAAGTTATTCCTTTTTGCTATTTAGAAGATAAATGTTTGCTATTAGAAGTAAGAGAAAATTCTTAAAAGGTCAGAGACCTTTCTAAATTGGAAAACCAGGGAGAAACAAACCTTAATGCTTATAGGTAAAAGCAGAGTAATGTAGCTCAAAAATAAATCTGAGGAACAAATCGGCTATGGCCCTCTAAATACAAATCTGTCAAACATACAAAAGCTGGTCAAAAAGTAAAAAGAATGCTCAGAAGAAATACAGTCAGAAAGAATAAACTAAATTATTTTTGCATCCAAGTTTGCCACGGAGGTGCTTAAAGAGGCTGCCATACAAGAAGCAAGCTTTACAAGGCATGTACCTTATGTTCTAACTCACACAGAAATGTCAGCTGAAAAAGTAATGAACAAATCAACAAAACACGTACACAAGGAAATCAACAGGCCCAGATAATATTGACATTTGAGTTCTAAAGAAACACCACTGTGAGAAAGTTAAATTCTTAAATAGCTTGTAACCTTCTACTTAAAACAGCTTGTTACTGGACAAGGGTGATGTCAATTAAAAAAGGGTCTGGGATAGAGGGAACCAGTACATTTCATGTCCTTACAAACTGGTAGAGACTGTTATAAAAAGCCATAAATTCATAAACCCCCCAGAACTAGTGGACTTGAGTAAACACAATATATTGGGTAGGAGTCAAGATTATACTTCACAGATCTCTTATTTTCTTAAGGTATCAAAACCACGTGGACGAGAAAGATTGACACATACTGTTTGACTTTCCTACAGGCACTCAGGAAGGTTTCACAAAGGCTTTTAAAAAACTGAATTACCACAGCAGGAGAAAAGATCCATGAGTGGATAAATAGCAGGTCAAGATAAGAAAAAAAAGATAGGAATGAATGATGAGTATTATCAAGGTGAAGTCACCCGAGAACTGCACAGAAATGGGTGTTTTGACCTGTGGTGTTCAACATTCTTACATGATCTGCAAAACTGAGGAAAAGAAGATGACAAAGTTTGCTAATGCTAACAATTTCGTCAGGGAAGGAAAAATGAGGCACAATTATGAGGAACGGCAGCTGGTTCTTACAGAATTAGGAGACTGAGAGATAAAACACCAGGTAAAAAGTCAATACTGACAAACATGAAAGGGAGATATGTGAGGAAAAAAATAATTAATTTTACTTATGCAAAACCCACAGGCCCTCAAAACCAGATTATAAGGAGATTTTGGCGCTAAAATGTCACTGTAACCTTCGTCTGTATACAGAAACCAAATCAGATGTTATTATAACTGGAATAAAGAATAAACCAGACAGTATTACTATGTCACCATATAAATGCATGGTGAATGTACCATGACTCACATGCAGTTTCATGTCTCAGAAAGAATATGACAGAAATAGTAAAGGGATAAAGAAGTGGGAACAAGGGTTATCAAACATGGAAATATTCTGTAGAAGGAACAAGTGAGCAGAGCAGGAGAAAAGGTGACAGGAGAGATATAAAGAGGCTCATAAAATCATAAAGGCTATGGAGGGGATCAGTGGATTAATTATTTGCTTCCTCTTTTCATATAAGAGCTAGGGGGTAACAACTTGAGCTAGCAGGAGGTAGGAATGCAAAAAGCTGACAAAGCTGGTTTATTATCTGTGCAATCCCTTGCCACAGAATTCTGTGATGTTATGATGTGGCTTCCAAAAACAATCAAACAGAAGGAAAGCTAGGTAGGGCTTACTGAAAAGAAATGTACCAATTCTAGATATAGAAATCCTTGAAAATGGTAGAACATGCCAGGAAAACACAACTACATGCTCTGCCATCCTATTCCACAGGCACTGGCTGTTGTCAATTAAAAGAGACATGATACTGGGCTAAATGAATGTTGGGTTTACTCTAGTATGACTGCTCTTTGTGTTTAACAGAGAAATGACAAATATTACCCAAAAGACAAGACCATGGAGCTTACAAAATAAAACAGCTAAATGAAAATCATAGGTAATTCACCAAGTAACGGCTCCTTCCAAACTCAAGTATTTCTCTCTACCCTCTTCTCTCAAGGAAGAGACTAGATTTTTTTTGCATCAGTTCGTAACTATAATTCCCTGCTCAAATATAGATCTAGCAGCTTTGATAAATGTATGATGGAGTTCTCTAATGAAGCCAAATCAGACAGTTTGCCACAGTATTTCTAGAAAAACACCTAGCCCCAGTTATCTAAGAACCACCTACATTCAGTTCTAGCCTTTAATTTCTATAAAACAGTTCTCTTCCAGAGAAGTGCTATTATATTCCACTTCTACCAAGCCAATTCCTCCCATCTACTCTGTACATTTCTGTCAATATACAAGAGAATCCTTTTCAGAAAGAATATTTACTATATATCAAAACACACATATGTACAGTCCACATATATATATATAATGTCTATATAAAACCACAGAAAAACTAGTTGCCTGACAGATTTTATTTATGTGCACTTCCTATAGCACCTATACTCCTCATCTTTAAACAGTTGTTTTTCTTTTCCCACAGTCAAAGCTTTAATGAGAAGTGACCAGAAACAAATACCCAGGCTTTTCTGTCTTGGCTGAAATCCACATAATGCATGACAGCACTGAAGATCCCTAGCAGGCACCTGTCAGAAACTAACATACCATAACTTAAGAGTCAGAGTTAATTATCCAAGGAGACATTTAAAGAAAAGTACATGAAAAACATGACTAAAGAAGTGTGATTATCATATGTACACACTGTACTCTGTAGTGTATGCAGCAGAACAATGTAAAAAATAAAGTAATATCCTGGGAAAATTGTAATGAAAAGTTGTATTTATTTTGCCTATTTCATCTTACAATCAAAATAGTTTTGATATTAATGTTTAGTGGTCAATCGCCTACAGAACACACAAATGCAATCATTAACTATTTTAACAAAACCATTTTTTTTCCATTTGCTTTCCTACTTTCCCATATAATTCTGATCAGCTAACACTTCCACAGAAAATCAGAGTTTTGATTTAATGGACTATAAAATCAAGTTAACTTCCTTGTAAGCTTCACACGGCTGGGTCACCACATCTCTTCTCTATGGCTGTCGCAGCATATTGGCCCTTTTCCATCCTAAAATAGAGCCCACTGGCAACAACAAAATATCAGCCTTACTTGATTTCAGGCAAGGAAAACACTTTTGTTCAGTTTCTGATGTGAGACTATCAAAACCCCAAGAGTTAATCAAGTGACCCAGCTCAGAGCCTCACCCCTTAGTTTGCACCTACCTCGCTACTCTTCTCCAGGAAGAATCCTCTGAGTTTTGCCAATGTTCAAACACACACACTCCCAGAGAAGGATGGTGTCCCTATGTTTTCTGCCTCTGTTTCCCACTCCCATTTTTCTAAATTTGTATTTAAGGTTAAGGTAATGTGCAACAATGCCAAAGACAGTCACAAGAAAAGCTTTGTGAAGAGAGTATACGTAAATGCAAACAAGTTAGTTTTTGGAAATTTACTTTTTAAATATGCCTAATGTGTGTGAAATTCACAGAATACATGCAAATACAATTAACTACTTTTATGTATAAGGAGGAAGAATACAAACCAAATAATAACAAATGATTTATTACCTTAATTACACCTATCAAGACAAGAAGATTATAAAAAAGGTGTAATGTTTACATGTAAACTTCATAGTGAGATTCAAGGTAGCATAGGTAGAAAACAAAAGTTTCAAGGAAACAGAGAAACCTGTTACTTTAGAAGAATGCAAAATGTAGTAATAGACATTCTGCCTAAAATATGAAAGAATTCTCTCTTGATTAAAAAAAAAAAAGGATGAGTTGAAAAACTGGTTAATGTCAAAACAAATAAAAAACATGAAGGCATTCAAAATTTACTGGGTACAACAGCAAGTCTTTGCCATATTACAACTGAGTTTGTCTAAGCAGCAACACAAGAATTGTCTTTGTTTTCCAAACATCCTTCTATTAGACAAAAAAAAAAAAAAAAAAAAAAGCATTACCTCTCCTTCTGAGGGAACATAAAAGCTTAAAGCAACATTTTCAGCCAAATAGCAACTAGCATCTTCACATGATACACATATTCTAATTTGATGACATTCAAGGAAAAGGTATCGATGAGGCTGAAAATGCTACGGCCCAGTGCACCAGCCTGGGACTCTCTAGTGAGAGCACACTTGTGCTGAGCACAAACTGTAGCTGCGGCTGCGTTGGTGATACATATGTAGCTTGCCCAAAATGTGCCTGCATATAATCTTAAGCTGCACTTGACCTTATGGCAGAGCAACAGCCAATATACAGTAGAGAGCACTTGAGTCCTTTTAAGCTTTCACCTTTACAGAGCCCTGAGGGATAGTAAAATTAACACCATATTCAGCAAACACCATGAATGGCCAAGGACAACAAAGTCATTCAGAAAACAGTTTTGATCAGCTGCCTTGAAAAAAAGAATATGAAGCCTCAGAACATCTTTTTATTGTGATACCAGTTTTCCATCCTCCTGCTATTTTTACGGATGAGTAGGTGGATTTATGTAGGATAAAAGAGTAAACTGACTCCTGACTTGCTCACTCTAAAGTCTACAGAGCAGCACTGGGTTGGACAGAAATTGGGCCAGAGTGTATCTAAGAACTGAACTTAATCTGTATAAACAAACAAGCCTTATTTACAGTATTCCTTCATAAAATCCCAGTCTTGGAGTCTGCATGTTCTTTAGAAACTCCATTTATGCACACTTGAATGCCTTTTTAAGCAAAAAAACAAGAGAGCTTTCCCATGGAAACCGCACAGAGATGTTTTACTTCACACGTACACCACAAACAAGGCTGCTAACTTTGCATAACTTACTGTATTTTCTTAGACTTGCTATTGTATTTTGGGACCAAATCTCTTGGAGAAGCTGCTTACGCATGAGGCCACAGACATATAAATAAATGACCTAAGTGAGGCAAAGGCTGAGATGTGAACTGACAGGAAACGGCATCTCAGCAGCTTGTAAGAAAATTTTAGTATTTTTGCTTTCCGTGTTTCTAGCTGGAGGAACAGATTAAAATTGTGTGTTTAGTTGAGAAGCAATCAATCTGGAGGCATTTGGAATCACATTATTTAATCAGGACTTCATTCGCCCCTTAAAATTAAATCAAGCCAGAGGGCAATCCCTGGGCTAAGACAATAGCAAGCTTCAGTTACCAGATGTTATCTCTCAGTGAGGAATCTAAGGCAGTGGGCCTCAAAAGAGCCAGGTGGCTTTAAAAACTGCTTAAGAGGAAAGAGGAACTTGATTTTGTGGACTTTATCAGACAGATATAAATTGGTCCAATTAATTCAGCAAGAACACAAGCAGTTCTTCTCTGTGAATGAAAAAGACCCGGCTAAACTGATACTCTCACTTGTAAATTTGCCTTTTAGATTTAGGTGATATATGTCAAAGTGTGAATGCATACAATCTACTTCTGTATGTATGTATTTTAGGGGAGTAATTTTGCTCCTACTTATAATTACTACTGATTTGTCTCAAGGCTACAGGAAAGGGTTAAGTCCTAACTTCAAAAGAGATGCCTACCTCTGCTGGGAGCAACAAAGATAAGCAAGGATACCAAGACTTTAAAGTTTAGCCCCGTTTGAAGGAACTGGATGGGCTCCTTGTTTGAGAAAAAAACCCCCACAACACACCACACCACAAAAACAAACAAACAAATAAAAAACCAACACAACCACCAAAAAAAACCCAACACAAAACAAAGCAAAAAAACCCCAACCAACCCTGGGAGAATGCTGGGCACAGAATCAAAGTCTCTTTGGCATGAACTTATTGACAGTTCTGCCCATGAATAAGCAGGCTGTGTTGAGTTGCTGAAAACAGAGGCAGGGCTTGCCAAAACTGAGGATGAGGAAATCTCTGAGTGATGGTGTTTTAAACTTGGTGGTGCTTCTATATCCTATAAAGCAGTGTGGTATACATGCTTCATTCAATACATGACTGGACAGCTAATGAACTTGGTGCAATAGCAAGTAAAAGCTCTCCTTGATGGTGTCTTAATCTACAGTGAGGAATATGGTGTAAATTGATCCCCCAGGTGCCTAAGAATAAGGGTGGAGAATTTGGTCAGATACCAGAATGTCAGGTTGGAAATTCTGTGGCCCTAGAACAGTAAGGCCAGAGAGATAAACAGAGCTGTTTTGTCTCAAAGGATGCCAAGCACTTAGGAGACCATTGGGCTAAAAGGGAGAAAGACTACATAATAAGCAAAACTTAATAGACAGTATTTAGAAGCACAAACAAGTTGTCTCTGATTTATCCAGGGCTAAATTTACTTCAGCTGAGCAGAATCACATTGTTCCCAGAGGCTCAATAATGTATCCTTACTTTCTGATTTTATTTGGGATGTTTTGACATGGTGCTTGAACTAATATATTTAATTAGAACCTTTCTTATATCTCTACATATATTCCCATACGCTTGGTCCCTAACGTGGCTATGGTAAAAATAAAGTAGAATGAAAAGTTACTTGGTTGTGTCAAAACACACTAACCTATTCTAAGAAGCCCTAGCAAATATTTTAAATGCTGTTTACATAAGGTTGTCAATTGTGTAAAAATTCTTTCTTAAAATACGCTAACATGTATCATAATATCATACTTTTCTTGATACAGATTTATTTATGGTACCTACTCAGGAATCACTAGTTCTTCCTGCAAGCGAAGCGCTTTTAACTAGAACAGCTTCTCTGTCTCTTTGCAGCTTAATGATAGTTATTTCAGACATTGCAGCATACTTCCTTCCCTGGCTTCTCATCATCTTTCTCATATTATGTATCTAGTGTGAAACTTAAATGCAAAGAAACATAAGAGAAAATAACCTCACAAAACATACGTGTGCTAGTAAGTGTACACATTTAGTGCTTTTGAAAGGAATTGTTATAATACTTCTAAATTTCAAGTGCAGGGCATAGAAGTCCATTTGTATACACCCACTCAAAAATGAATGCACTTAACAGACAGCACATAGGTACTTGTAAGCTTTCAGCAGAAAAATAAATGCATTTTATAGTATGATCATAAAAAAAGCTATGGGAATGCTTCCAGTTATTGGGTTTTTTTTTAATTTTTTTTTTATTTTTAATTAAAAAAATCAG